>JAMLFY010000081.1:0-55000 GCA_030441495.1 Dalbergia oliveri
TGATTCAATGATTTTTATTAAAAAAAAATGTGAATAGTGTTTTGCAGGCCCAGCAGCTCGGGACGGCAAACCCTAGATTAGACAGAGGTCCCGAAATTTAAAATATGGGAATGAGGTTAGAAATACTTAGAAATGAAAATTTCATGCTTAGAATTACTTTCCGAGTAATATCGGACTACTCGGTACGGTGTTTCACCGGTTCGGTGAAATTTCAATATGCGATTTCTAACACGAAAGCTAATTTAACCTTTACAAAATGATTAACCTTATCTTTTTACATTACATGAATGGCTAAGATTCAATTTTAAAATTTAAAATTGAATCATAGCCATCCTTTTCATCTTTAAAGATTAGAAACTATCCTAGACTATTACATAACATTATGACATCATCACTTAAGAGATAAACATGAACCAAGGCTTCTTTAAGAAGCCACACCATCGACCACTTCAGAAGGAAGGAGAAGCAGCTGGTTCCTCCATAGCCAAGAGCTTGAATTGGCTTTCAAATTCCAAAAGCCCTAGCTTAGAGCCATAAAACATAAACCTTCCTTCACTAAAATTGATCTACACTTCAATCTCTACCAATCCAACCGATTAGAATTTCCAAACCTCATCATATTCACTGGTCAGAGGAGGTTTTGAAGGTGTTTTGGGAGTCTTGGAGTGGAGGACTCTCATCTTGAAACAAGCTAAGACAAAGATAGACTAGCCTTCAGCGTAGGGTTTTTCATAGTTCTTTCTCTTGAAAATTTTGCTAATCTGTTCTGCCTAGTTTTATTTCAAAATTTTGATGGTATGTGGTTGATGATATATTGTTATTGATGTGTGAATTTTGGTGGTGGGTTTGGATGGTGTTAAAAAGGGGTTTTCACTAAAGGAAATTCTGGACTAGGCTGCAGAGTTCGGTGTCCTACGAAATTATGCACGAATTTTCTGATATACTTGTGAGTGTTTTCATAAGCTATAAAAATTATATATTGAAGAGAACACATTAAAATAACTACATAAATTTTATTTAAATGTTAACTTTGAATTTTACTACTTCAAAAAAAATCAACAACCGATTGTGACCTGCCCTAAGTTGTTGAAACTAAAGCAATAAAGTTACCCGATTTTATTATCATAGCAAATAATTGAATGAATCCTTAAAATTTTTACCTGAAGTTAATAACATATTGAGGTATTACTGCAAATTTTATTGTGCACTAATTCAATCATTTGCTAGGGTTAAAAATTAAGAATCCGAGGTCTGGTCTTGAATTATGGTCCTGACCACTAAATTTGTGCAATTTACTAAAGTAGCTAGAGAGCTCTACTTGTCCTGAAATTTTTACAGGTTATTCTAGACATGTGGGAGTGTTAGTGAGAATTTTTGTGGCATATGAATTGGCCATTTGATATAGAAATAAAATGCTCCTGTTAGCATAGTGAATCAGCCCAAGTGCTGAAATGGTAGAACTCACTAAAATGATGATAAAATTACACTTAGTCTAGGTATAAATTATATTCATGCATGATAGTTACTTTAAAGAGTTATTTAGAGATATAAATGAGACCCTAATGTGATTGAATGCCTATGAGTGATGTATGCCATGCCTTGTAAAAAGAGAAATACATGATACGGTAACATGACAAAAGAATCTATAACTCCTAACTGGGCATGTTTTAACATATGGGAGGAAAAACAAGGCTTATATGAGTTAAAGAGGAAGGAAAAAATAACTTCCTAAGAATGGTATGAGTCGGTAACAATTCTGGCTAGGAATAAAGTGTGTGTGATTCGGAGGTGAAAAAAAAATGAAGTCCAATGATCGCGAATAGGAATGAGCTCATGTCCTGGCAGCTATTGTCCTTTACAAAATTATCCCAGTATAAGATGTTGAGTGTAAAATAAAGCCTTCCCTATATGAAAGAAAAGAGGCAAGTATGAAATTAAGTTGGTTATTTATAAGATAATATGTCGATTGTATTGCTAATTCTATCAGCATTTTTGCATGGGACCTAATATAATATTACTTACATGAATGACCTCATTAATTAGCCTGTCTATGATAACGGGATTTCCTCCTAGAATCTTATAATATTCTCATCCCTATGTGCATGTATGTTGTATTGTGCTCATCCAAGTGTTGAGGGTGATCTTCTTCTTGATTCAAGGAGTGGAGGTGGCATTATGAGAGTGGATTCACTGTATGTAGTAGCGTATTCCCAGATTCGAGCGTATATTTTCTTCACTCGTTCTTTTAGTAGCTCTTTTTAACTCAGAGTTCGACCCAGGTTTTCCTTTTGATGGTGTGCCCTTTCACATGGCACACCCAGCTGTGTTCATACCTCTTGCCTTCACCACCTATGCCCCCCTCCTTTAGATGGACCTTCCTCATCCTCCTCCGGATTCAAGACCCATTGGAGGGTCTCGATGCCCGTAGAGGTAAGGCATCATCCAAATGGCCAACGGTTTCGCCTAGGAGGATGCTAGACCTATTGGGACTTTTGACTTGTATGTAGTTAGTGTAGTGATGGGACCATGCAGCCTCCAGGACTGATTCTATTTGAAGTTATAAGATCCATTTCATGTGTATTTTTCAACTGGATCTTAATATGAGTAGGCTAGGCTTTATGTTATTGATAGGTCTTTTGGATAAAATTCCCTATGTAGCATCGTAGGTGCTCTAACTTATCTCCTGGTTGCACATATGTAAAGATAGTTGTGTACAAAATATATGTATATAGTGGAACTTTGGTGGTTGCTTTACCTTATGTTTATATTTTATTGTATGTTAATTATTTATATAGCCTATAGTATAATCAGAGTAATACTCTCCTAATTTTTATGCTCCTCTCGAGTAAGTCCAAGATAGGAGTTACATTAGGGTATGTAAGGAATATCTGATTGGGACTGCATGCTTCTGTAGTAACTATTGTGCATTAAGATGCATATATAGATATACGTGTGTATATGACATGGTTAGAAATGTTATGGGTTCCTGCCACACTTGGAATGGTATTGAGCCTGATCAACTCAATATTTTGTTTGGAGTGATAGGAATCAATGACTTAAATCGGCAAACCAGGAGCGGAGTGGGAACAATGCTGAAATGATGAATACCTTTCGTGAGATGGCGGCGGCAATGAGAGAACAATTTGTCTTGCCCAAGGAATGATGGAAAGGCTGAATTAATGGAGTCAAAATCTCAGGTAACCCTAGAGGAAAAATGAAGAGGATGTAGAATATTAGAAATTTGCTGAGTTTCGGAAGGCAAACCCCCCACCTTTTCAAGGAGCTTTAACCCTCTGGCGAGAAGAATGGATGAGGGCGATGGAAAGATCTTCTCTGTTCTCTCCCTAGATTCAAAAGGTGGCTTTTGCCACCTACATGCTAAGGCAGATGGAATTTTGGTGGGTTGGCACCAAGGGATTATTTGAAGCTTCCCAAATTGAAGTTACTGGGATGTCTTCAAAGAGGCTTCTACCATAAATATTCCACTGCCTTATGAGGAACAAGAAGGAGTTAGAATTCATGGCTCTTAACAAGGACCTATGAGTGTAGAGTATATTGCTAAATTTGAAGAGCTTGCAAGTTTTCTACGATTTACCAACGGAGACCCAGACGAAGCTTGGAAGTGTATGAAATATGAAGGGGTTTGCGTGAAGATATGACAAAGGTGTACTAAGTGGAGATTCGAGACTATCCTACTTTGGTAAATAAATGCCGTCGGCAAAGGAGTCTAACAAGAAGCTAGCAAGCTTTAAGTATACGCAAAACAATGCTAGAAGGAGTAGCACCCAAGGCCTCCGATTCAAGCTGTCAATTAGCCTAGGAGAAGATTTCCACCTAACAACAATAGTAACTGAGGAAAACAACTTCAGTCCTAGATCCAGGAGATGGACGAGAGTGCCCTAGTATGGAAAACACCATGGAAATAGGCCTTGCTCAACAACACAAATTGTTTGTTTAGACTAAGGAAAGGGAACACAAGATATTGAGTGCCCAACAGAAAGGACAACCCAGCCCCAAACCACAACAACATGCATGCATTTTCACTATAAGTGCCAAGGAAGCTTCTCAATCTCCCGTCCATTAGGGATAAGTGTGAAATAAATGGTAATATCCTAGGTTATCTGTATGATTCAGGTGCCACTCATTCTTTCATCTCCCATGACTATGTACAAAAGTTGCAATTCTATTGTGTCTGAATTGCCTTATGATCTTCTTGTATTTACTCCTACTCCTTGGTCCTATTAGAACCTCTTATGCATGCATGAATCTTCCTCTTCAGATAGGTACTAGAGATTTATTGCTAACCTGGTTTGTTCCTGTTCCTTAGATGTAATCTTAGGTATGGATTGGCTAGTACCCAATGATGTTCTTTTACATCCAAATAGAGTTGCTATGTTTCTTTCTACCCTATGATCCTTTTTCTTTTACTTAGACCTAGTGACACCTAACTCTAGCAAGGTGGATTTGTAAGGAATATGTTCTGTCAGCTAGTGAAATTGAAGGTGATCATGAGTTGAGTGAATCCAATGGTGAGAGATATCCAGATGTCTTTCCAAGGATATCCAGAATTTCCTCCTGAAAGAGAAATTGAATTCTCCATTGAATTGATTCAGGAAAGGGTCCTATTTCAATTTCCCCTTAGGATGTCCACTTTAGAGTTGAAGGAATTAAAGTCACAAATTGAAGAGTTGTTGAGAAAACATTTATTAGACCAAGTGTCTCCCATGGGAAGCCCCTTATTCCTGGTAAGGAAAAAGGATGGAGGTATGAGACTTTGTGTGGATTATAGGATTGAATAAGGTGACAATTGTAACACCCAAAATCATTTAAAAATTAATTTGAGCTTTGTTATTCATAATTTCAGAAATCTAACAGTACAACGATGATGAGGGTGGCCCAATGGACTATTAAAAAAAAAAAAATTCCGGCCAATGAATAGTAACCTTGCGGGCCCGCAGGCCGGACGCTGAAACCCTAGATTCGGCCCAGGAGATCCCGAAATTAGGAAAACATGGGAATAAGGTTAGAAATAGGTGGGATTGATAATTTTATACTTAAAATTAATTTTCGGGCAATATCGGAATCAATACGGTGTTTACCCGTTCGGTAAGATTTCAATATAGTTTCTTATCCGAATGAAACTTCAAGTGAAAGTTTGCCACCCATTTAGACAAGTGTGTGGCTTAGAAGAAGCCACACCATTGCCACTTTATTAGGACCAATAGGATGCTTACAAAAATTTCTACATTTATCTTTAAGAAAAGAAAACATTTTGGACTTGAAAATTCTATGCATTTTGTCATAAACTAATAAAATCAATATCTTATCATTTCCTTCATGAAAATTTCGTCCAGACCTCTCTAAGAACCATTCCTCCATTGTTCTTCCTCTCAAACTCCATTAACAAGCTTCAAGCTTGCAAAACCCTAGCTCAAAGTCACTAAAACCACAAATTCTCTTCACTAAACTTATTCTATTCATCATAACCTACAAATCTAACCGATTATAATTTGAATCCATCACTTTTTCCAACTTTGAGGGCACACAATCAGAGGTTAAAGGAAGGGTTTGATGTTGGTGGGGAAGCTTTGAAGTGAAGCAAAAGCATTCTAGAGCATCCTTTGGAGCATAGAGCTCAAGAGCTCTCAAAGTAGGTTTTCTGCTGCCTTCCTTGTGAAATTTTTCAATTCTGTTTTGGCTTGCCATAATTCCGAAAATTTTGATGATATTGATGGTTAACATATTGATATTGATGTATGAATTTTTGTGTTGTGTTTGGATGGTTTTAAAATGGGTTTTCTCTCAAGTGAAATTGGAACTAGGTTGCTGGACTGATTTCTGTTCTGTAATCAGAATTTTTCACGAATTTTCTGGAAATTTTGTGGGTGGTTTCATGAACCATGAAAATTATATGTTGTAGTTAACCTCTTAGACTAAACACACGAATTTTCTTAGGGGTTAATTCTAAGGTTTGATGCCTCAAAAAAATTAGAAACCGAATTGTGACTGCTGCTGTCTGAATTGTTGAGACTGAAGTGACAAACTTGCCCGAATTTTTAATCATAGCAATTGATTGAGATAGCTCCTGAAATTTTTACACAAGACTAATGACATGTTGAAATATCTCTATGAATTTTCTTGTACTATGATTCCATCGAATTCTAGGGCTAAATATTTTGAGAACACAAGTCTGGACTATGAATTTGTGGCTTCTGACCACCAGATTTTCCTATTTTATTGAAGTGGTTATATAACTCTGATTGCCCTGAAATTTTTACAGGTTGTCCTAGACACATTATAGTGTCATACAGAATTTTTGTGGCTCTTGGAATAGTTGTTTGATATGGCAATTAAATGTTGCACCCAGAACAATAACTCTGCCAAAGTGCTGGAATGTGAGAATGACTGGAAATTTGTGATAGTTTGATATCTATTCCAAGTCTATGGTATATGAATGCATGATAGTGACTTTAAGGTTTGGTTTATGAGAAATGAATGAAAATCACTTGTGATTGATTGTTTATATGTGAATTTGATGATGGTACATGTTTTAAGTAGAGAAATGAAAGTCCCCTATATTATGTGAAGGGCACGAGAAAGGTCCCCTTAAATGAGTAAAAGGCACAAGAAAGTCCCCTTTTTTTTTTTGGCACGGAAAATCCTCTTTAATGGGCACGGGAAAGTCTCTTTTAATGGGCATGAAAAAGAAAAAGTCCCTGGAATATCCTGAGGGCACGTATATTTCAAAATGTAATACTATGCTATTGAGTAGTATTATGTGTGTATATTAAGTGATTGAATAATAAAAGCTACCCACTTCGGAAAGATAATTTTGAAACTTTAAAATGAATCTTTAGTTTACATTACATGATCATATTTTTCTAATAAACCGAAGTGGCTGGGGCGATGACGATGACATTTATGATTGTGTATCTGGGGAGTTATCCTCCTGAGAATTGTGTAATTCTCACCCCTACGTTTTTGTGTTTCCGTGTCGCCTCAGGTTGATCCAGAGGACTACGAGGTTGCTACACTAAAGGAATCGGATCGCAGTAGTTTAGTAGTTAGTGTTTTTATTATATTGTACTTAGTGGTGTGTATATGTTTGTAAACGAAGTAGGGAACATGTATGTATTCAAGCTCATAAAAGAGCTTCCTTTTGTATTTACTTATGAAATAAATAAATGTTTTGTGTATTTGTTGTATATATTTAGTAGAACCACGAATTAGTTACTACTCGACTTGATCAATATTGCTATAGATAACTAAGAAAGGTCCGCTAATTTATAAGTAACAACTCCTAAGCATAATGTCATGACTTAAGATGACGTTGTACTTGGGGGATGTTACATTATGGTATAAGAGAGTTCATCCTTGTAGGACCTTGAGGAATGGACTGACTATGCTTCCTTAGTAAATGTCATGCATCATAATTCTATATATGTGTATGACATGATTTGAATGTTGTGGATTGCTGCCACACTTAGCTTGGTATTGAGCCTGATCAACTCAATAATTCTTGTTTGGTGTGACGAAATTGATGACTTCAAATCGGCAAACTAGGGCGCGGGAATAACATGGAATGATGGACACCTTTCGTGAAATGGCAGCGCTATGAGAGAACAGCTGGTAGCCAATAGGATGATGGAAAGGTTGGATCGACATGCTGAAGGAAATCCAATTGGGAATCCTGGAGGAGTAGGAGTGGACATGGAATACCAAAAGTTCGCTGAGTTTAGGAAAGCAAACCCTCCACCATTTGAGGAGCTTTTAATCCAAACAAAGCGAAGAATGGATTAAAGCTATGGAGAAGATTTTCTCGGTTCTTCCATGTACGGAAATCCAAAAAGTGGCCTTTGCTACTTACATGATGGAAGCGATGCAGAGTTTTGGTGGGTTGGTACCAAGGGGTTGTTCGAAGCTTCTCAAACTGAAGTCACTTGGGAGATCTTCAAGGAAGCTTTCTACCACAAGTACTTCCCTGCTTCGGTGAGAAATGCAAAGGACTGGAATTCATGGCACTCAAACAAGGGTCCATGAGTATAGCAGTCACGGCAAAGTTTGAAGAGCTCTGCAAATTTTCCACCATTTATGGCGTAATCCTGATGAAGCTTGGAAGTGCATGAAGTACGAAGGAGGGTTACGTGAAGATATTGAGGCGCTGTGAGTCTTTTGGAGATCAGGGATTATGCACTCTGGTAAATAAGTGTAGGCGTGCAGAGGACTCCAACAAAAAGTTAGCAATCATCCAATCTGCTAAGAATACTTCTAACAAGAGACTGGCACCTGAAGACCAAGATGATGAGGAGGCCCCACCCCAAAGGAAGCCGTTCAACCCGTCTATGGGGGTAAACAACAACAACGGCTAATCACGAGCCAAGATTGTCCAAAATGTGGGAAGAACCATGGGGGTAGACCTTGCTTGGCTGGGCAGAACGTATGCTATCGTTGTGGAAAGCCAGGACACATAATGAGGGAGTGTCCAACGGGAATCCAAAGCCAACTACAAAGTCGCAACAACGGAGTAGTCTTCACCATAGGTGCTAAAGAGACGTCATCACCTAAGAATCCGACCTAAGGTAGGAACGTTTAGGATTCAATTATTGTCTTTTGTTTGCCTGTGTGTAGGTTGCTTGTTTGATTTATGAAAATTGTCCTTTGAAAATTGTTTTCAAATGAATTTTGAGGGCAAAATTTTTTTTAAGGTGGGTGGTAATGTAACACCAGAAAATCATTTAAAAATTAATTTGAGCTTTGTTATTCATAATTTCAGAAATCGAAGTACAACGATGATGAGGGTGGCCCAATGGACCTGTTAAAAAAAAAAATTTCGAGCCCATGAATAGTAACCTTGCGGCCCGGGGGCTCGCCGGACAGCTGAAACCCTAGATTCGGGCCCAGGAGATGCCCGAAATTAGGAAAACATGGGAATAAGGTTAGAAATAGGTGGGATTGATAATTTTATACTTAAAATTAATTTTCGGGCAATATCGGTTCAATCGGATACGGTGTTTACCCGTTCGGTAAGATTTCAATATGAGTTTCTTACCCGAATGAAACTTCCAGTGAAAGTTTGCCACCCATTTAGACAAGTGTGTGGCTTAGAAGAAGCCACACCATTGCCACTTTATTAGGACCAATAGGATGCTTACAAAATATTTCTACATTTATCTTTAAGAAAAGAAAACATTTTGGACTTGAAAATTCTATGCATTTTGTCATAAACTCATAAAATCAATATCTTATCATTTCCTTCATGAAAATTTCGTCCAGACCTCTCTAAGAACCATTCCTCCATTGTTCTTCCTCTCAAACTCCATTAACAAGCTTCAAGCTTGCAAAACCCTAGCTCAAAGTCACTAAAACCACAAATTCTCTTCACTAAACTTATTCTATTCATCATAACCTACAAATCTAACCGATTATAATTTGAATCCATCACTTTTTCCAACTTTGAGGGCACACAATCAGAGGTTAAAGGAAGGGTTTGATGTTGGTGGGGAAGCTTGAAGTGAAGCAAAAGCATTCTAGAGCATCCTTTGGAGCATAGAGCTCAAGAGCTCTCAAAGTAGGTTTTCTGCTGCCTTCCTTGTGAAATTTTTCAATTCTGTTTTGGCTTGCCATAATTCCGAAAATTTTGATGATATTGATGGTTAACATATTGATATTGATGTATGAATTTTTGTGTTGTGTTTGGATGGTTTTAAAATGGGTTTTCTCTCAAGTGAAATTGGAACTAGGTTGCTGGACTGATTTCTGTTCTGTAATCAGAATTTTTCACGAATTTTCTGGAAATTTTGTGGGTGGTTTCATGAACCATGAAAATTATATGTTGTAGTTAACCTCTTAGACTAAACACACGAATTTTCTTAGGGGTTAATTCTAAGGTTTGATGCCTCAAAAAAATTAGAAACCGAATTGTGACTGCTGTCTGAATTGTTGAGACTGAAGTGACAAACTTGCCCGAATTTTTAATCATAGCAATTGATTGAGATAGCTCCTGAAATTTTTACACAAGACTAATGACATGTTGAAATATCTCTATGAATTTTCTTGTACTATGATTCCATTGAATTCTAGGGCTAAATATTTTGAGAACACAAGTCTGGACTATGAATTTGTGGCTTCTGACCACCAGATTTTCCTATTTTATTGAAATGGTTATATAACTCTGATTGCCCTGAAATTTTTACAGGTTGTCCTAGACACATTATAGTGTCATACAGAATTTTTGTGGCTCTTGGAATAGTTGTTTGATATGGCAATTAAATGTTGCACCCAGAACAATAACTTCTGCCAAAGTGCTGGAATGTGAGAATGACTGGAAATTTGTGATAGTTTGATATATTCCAAGTCTATGGTATTGAATGCATGATAGTGACTTTAAGGTTTGGTTTATGAGAAATGAATGAAAATCACTTGTGATTGATTGTTTATATGTGAATTTAATGATGGTACATGTTTCAAGTAGAGAAATGAAAGTCCCCTATATTATGTGAAGGGCACGGAAGGTCCCCTAAATGAGTAAAAGGACACGAGAAAAGTCCCCTTTTTTAGACGGAAAAATCCTCTTTAATGGGCACAGGGAAAGTCTCTTAATGGGCATGAAAAGAAAAAGTCCCCTTCAATGTCCTGGCACGTATATTTCAAAATGTAATACTATGCTATTGAGTAGTATTATGTGTGTATATTAAGTGATTGAATAATAAAAGCTACCCACTTCGGAAAGATGATTTTGAAACTTTAAAATGAATCTTTAGTTTACATTACATGATCATATTTTTCTAATAAACCGAAGTGGCTGGGGCGATGACGATGACATTTATGATTGTGTATCTGGGGAGTTATCCTCCTGAAATTGTGTAATTCTCACCCCTACGTTTTTGTGTTTAGTGTCACCTCCAGGTTGATCAGAGGACTACGAGGTTGCTACACTAAAGGAATCGATCGCAGTAGTTTAGTAGTTAGTGTTTTTATTATATTGTACTTAGTGGTGTGTATATGTTTGTAAACGAAGTAGGGAACATGTATGTATTCAAGCTCATAAAAGAGCTTCCTTTTGTATTTACTTATGAAATAAATAAATGTTTTGTGTATTTGTTGTATATATTTAGTAGAACCACGAATTAGTTACTTCTCGACTCGATCAATATTGCTATAGATAACTAAGAAAGGTCGCTAATTTAAGTAACAACTCCTAAGCATAATGTCATGACTTCAGGATGACGTCTCTTGGGGATGTTACAACAATCAGAACAAATACCCTTTGCCAAGGATCGATGACCTCATGGATCAATTGGAGAGGGGCCGTATTCTCAAAGATCGATCTTAGATCAGTTACCATCAAATTGAGTTCGGGATGAGGACATTCCCAAAACTGCTCTTAGGACTCGATATGGACATTATGAGTATAGGGTGATGTCTTTTGGATTAACCAATGCTCCTGCTATATTTATGGACTATATGAAGGGAATCTTCGCCCTTACTTGGATAAATTTGTGGTTGTCTTTATAGACGACATACTTATCTATTCAAGGACTGAGGAAAGCATGCGGAGCATCTTAGGATTGTGTTACAAATCCTAAGAGAAAGGAAATTGTATGCCAAGTTGTCAAAGTGTGAATTCTGGATGGAAGAAGTTAAGTTCTTAGGTCATATAGTGTCACGAGGGGAATCTTCAGTAGATCCCAGGTAAGGTGGAATAGATACTTCATGGGATCGACCAGACAACGTGACGATTGAAGTTTCCTTGGGTTAGCGGGATACTATAGACGTTTTATTATGGGCTTCTCTCAGATAGCCCTACCTTTGACTAAGTTGACAGAAAAGAACACCACTTCAAGTGGACGGGATGTGAAAATAGTTTCCAAGAGTTGAAGCAAAGGTTGACCATGGCCCAGTTGTCTTACCCGAATCCTCATGAACCTTGAGGTCTATTGTGATGCTTCAGTAAGTGTTTGGGATGTGTGTTAATGTAGAAGCCGAAACGTAGTCGCTTGCACTTCTCGACAGCTGAAAACCTATGAAGTAAGCTATCCAACACATGATCTAGAACTTGCAGCTGTGGTCTTTGCTTTAAAGATCTGGACACCATCTATATGGTGTGCAGTTCAATGTTTTTCTGACCACAAAAGTTTAAAATATCTTTTTGACCAGAAAGAATTAAATATGAGACAAAGGAGATGGATGGAGTTCCTTAAGGATTATGAGTTCAGTTTGATTACCATCCGGAAGGCGAATGTTGTCCTGACGCCTCGCAGGAAAACCTTAAGTGTAGCATGTTCGATGATTAAAGAGACGGAATTGGTGGAAAGCTTTAAAAAGCTTAGTTTGGATATGTCTCTGACCCTAGGGTGTTATGTTAGGACAAATAAAGGTCACAAGTGAGTTTAAAGAGCAGATTTTGGCTGCACAACATGAAGATTTAGGGTTTCAGGAGATTTTGAAGTCTATCCATTCAAAGAGGTTACCAGGATTTACTCAAGACCGCAAGGTATATGGAGGTACAAGGGTAGGGTGTGTATACCTGCAAGTGGTAATCTCAGAGATGAAATTTTAAAGGAGGCTCATAGGGCGAATTCACCATACACCCTGGGATTAGTAAAATGTATGAGACCTCAAGATGTTTTGGTGGACGGGGATGAAGAGAGACATAGTAGAGTTTATTAGAAAGTGCCTAACTTGTTAGAGGATTAAAATAGAACATCAAAAGCCAGCTGGACCTTACAACCCTTAGAAATCCAGAATGGAAATGGGAAAGTATCTCCATGGATTTCGTAATGGGTTTGCCAAGGACGTCGTCGGGTTGTGATGCTATATGGGTGATAGTGGATAGATTAACCAAATCCTCACTTTTTACCCATTAAAGCTAGTTATCCCTTAGATAAATTAGCTTCCTTGTACATCCAAGAAATCGTGAGATTACATGGTATTCCTTCTTCAATAGTTTCTGATAGGGACTTGAGATTTACTTCGAGATTTTGGGAGCTTTCCAAAAGGCCTTTGGAACCAAACTTTTTTAGTACGGCCTATCATCCTCAAACTGTGGACAACAGAACGTACCATACAAACCCTAGAAGATATGCTAAGGGCATGTGTGATTAGCGAGAAAGGAAGTTGGGAAAAGTTGCTTCCGTTGGTGAATTTGCTTACAATAATAGCCATCACGCTAGTATTGGCATGGCCCGTATGAAGCTTTATATGGACGAAAATGTCAATCTCCGTTATGTTGGTACGACTCGAGGGGCAGGGTTGTTGGAACCGATCTGGTGAACCAAATGACGAGCAAATTCAAAAATTCAAAGTAAAATCTTGATTGCAGAGTCGTCAAAAGAGCTACGTCGATATTTGGAGAAAACCTTTAGAGTTTTAGGAAGGAGAACATGTATTCCTAAAGGTTACGCTTACTGCGGGGATAGGGAGAGCACTAAGGGTTAAGAAGCTATCACCCAGGTTCATTAGGCCTTTTCAAATTCTTAAACGAATTGGGTCAGTGCCTACCAAATAGCTCTACCCCCATCTCTCTAACCTTCACAATGTCTTTCATGTCTCCCAACTTAGAGGTTATCATCAACCCAAACCATGTTATAGAACTCGAGTCCATACAGTTAAAGGATGACTTGACATTTCAAGCCCCTCCTATTCAGATCGTTGATAGAGAGTCAAGCTACTTAGAACTAAGCCTGTGCATCTAATAAAAGTGGCTTGGGGTGGACAGGAAATGAAGAATACACATGGGAATTAGAGGCAAACATGAGGAAAGATCATCCGAAACTGTTTCCAATATGAAATTTTGAGGGCAAAATTTTTTTTTAGGTGGGTGGAAATGTAATATCCAAGATATATATATACATATAAAAAAACAAATAAATAAATAAAATTTAAATTAAGCTTTATTAGTTGGAATTTTCAAAATCCAATAACGTAGAAATGATGAGAGTGATTCAATGATTTTTATTAAAAAAAAAATGTGAATAGTGTTTTGCAGGCCCAGAGGCTCGGGGACGGAAAAACCCTAGATTAGACAGAGGTGCCCGAAATTTTGAAAATATGGGGATGAGGTTAGAAATACTTAGAAATGAAAATTTCATGCTTAGAATTACTTTTCATAATATTTGGATTACTAATGGTTTTCACCGTTGGTGAAATTTCGTATGCGATTTCTAACACCGAAAGCTAATTTAACCTTTACAAAATGATTAACCTTATCTTTTTACATTACATGAATGGCTAAGATTCAATTTTAAAATTTAAAATTGAATCATAGCCATCCTTTTCATCTTTAAAGATTAGAAACTATCCTAGACTATTACATAACATTATGACATCATCACTTAAGAGATAAACATGAACCAAGGCTTCTTTAAGAAGCCACACCATTCGGCCACTTCATAAGGAGGAGAAGCAGCTGGTTCCTCCATAGCCAAGAGCTTGAATTGGCTTTCAAATCCAAAAGCCCTAGCTTAGAGCCATTAAAACATAAACCTTCCTTCACTAAAATTGATCTACACTTCAATCTCTACCAATCCAACCGATTAGAATTTCCAAACCTCATCATATTCACTGGTCAGAGGAGGTTTTGAAGGTGTTTTGGGAGTCTTGGAGTGGAGGACTCATCTTGAAACAAGCTAGAGACAAAGATAGACTAGCCTTCAAGTGTAGGGTTTTTCATAGTTCTTTCTCTTGAAAATTTTGGTAATCTTGTACTGCCTAGTTTTATTTCAAAATTTTGATGGTATGTGGTTGATGATATATTGTTATTGATGTGTGAATTTTGGTGGTGGGTTTGGATGGTGTTAAAAAGGAGTTTTCACTAAAGGAATTCCTGGACTAGGCATGGAGTTAAGGTGTCCTCCAGAAATTATGCACGAATTTTCTGATATATTTGTGAGTGTTTTCATAAGCTATAAAAATTATATGTTGAAGAGAACACCTTAAAATAACTACATAAATTTTATTGGGTGTTAACTTTGAAGTTTACTACTTCAAAAAAATCAACAACCGAATTGTGTGTGCTCCTAAGTTGTTGAAACTGAAGCAATAAAGTTGCCCGATTTTATTATCATAGCAAATGATTGAATGAATCCTTGAAATTTTTACCTAAAGTTAATAACATATTGAGGTATCACTGTGAATTTTATTGTGCATTTGCTAGGGTTAAAAATTCTAAGAATCCAAGTTCTTGGTCTATGAATTTGTCCCTGACCACTAAATTTGTGCAATTTACTAAAGTAGCTAGAGAGCTCTATTTGTCCTGAAATTTTTACAGGTTATTCTAGACATGTGGGAGTGTCAGGGAGAATTTTTTGGCATATGAATTGGCCGTTTGGTATAGAAATAAAATGCTACTGTTAGCATAGTGAATCAGCCCAAGTGCTGAAATGGTAGAGCCACTAAAATGATGACAAAATGACACTTAGTCCAGGTATAAATTATATTCATGCATGATAGTTACTTTAAAGAGTTATTTAAGAGATATAAATGAGACCCTAATTTGATTGAATGCCTATGAGTGATGTATGCCATGCCTTGTAAAAAGAGAAATACATGATACGGTAACATGACAAAAGAGAATCTATAACTCCTAACTGGGCATGTTGTAACATATGGGGAAAACAGAAACAAGGCTTATATGAGTTAAAGAGGGAAGGCAAAAATAAGGCTTCCTAAGAATGGTATGAGTGGTAGACGTATCGGCTAGGAATAGCTCTGTGTGTGATTCGGAGGTGAAAAAAAAATGAAGTCCAATGATCACGAATAGGAATGAGCTCATGTCCTAGCAGTCTATTGTCCTTTATAAAATTATCCACTCCAGATGTTGCTAAGTGTGAAATCAAGCCTTCCCTATATGAAAGAAAAGAGGTAACATATGAAATTAAGTTGGTTATTTATAAGATAATATGTACGATTATTATTGCTAATTCTATCAGCATTTTTACATGGGACCTAATATAATATTACTTACATGAATGACCTGATTAATTAGGCTTGTCTATGCTAATGGGATTTCCTCCTGAGAATTTTATAATATTCTCATCCCTATGTGCATGTATGTTGTATTGTGCAATCCAGATGTTGATCGTGATCTTCTTTCTTGATTCGGGAGTGGAGGTGGCATTATGACGCAAGAGTTGGATTCGCTGTATGTAGTAGCGTATTCCCGGATCAGAGCGTATGTTTTCTTCACTCGTTCTTTAGTAGCTCGTTTTCACTTCAGAGTTCGACCCAGGTTTTCCTTTTGATGGTGCCCCTTCACATGGCACAACAGCTGTGTTCATACCTCCTGCACCACCTATGCCCCCTCTTGGAGATGGACCTTCCTTCATCCTCCTCCTCGGATTCGCTGTATGTTGCTTTACCTTATGTTTTTATTTTATTGTATGTTAATTATTTATATTCTCTGATTAGCCTATAGTATAATTGGGGAGTAATACTTCCTAATTTGATACTCCTCTCGAGTGATCCAAGAGTAGTTAGGAGGTGTTAGGGGGCCACGTCCTGGTTAGGAATTTTAACCCAATTCCCTCGGTGTTAGCGCTCGCGGCGCTCTGAGACGGGCTACCCCGTCCCTTAGATGAACTAACCCATGTGCAAGTGTTGTTCACATGGAACCTTTCCCTCTTCGGCCTTCAAAGTTCTCATTTGAATATTTGCTACTACCACCAAGATCTACACGGGCGAGACCGCCAGGGCTCGCCCAGGTTTGAGGCGACCAGGCGCCTCCTACTCATTGGGGCCTAGCGCTTACCCAACGGCCGGGTCTAGGTCACGCGCTTCAGCGCCATCCATTTCGGGCTAGTTGATTCGGCAGGTGAGTTGTTACACACTCCTTCAGGGATTTGGACTTCCATGACCACCGTCCTCCTGTCTTATCGACCAACACCCTTTGTGGGGTCTAGGTTACGCGTAGTTAGACACAGTAACCCGACTTCATTTCATCGGCATCGCCAGTTCTACTTACCAAAAATGGCCCACTGGAGCTCGATTCTGTGGCATGGCTCACGGCAAGCCACGCCGTCCTACCTATTTAAAGTTTGAGAATAGGTCGAGGCGTGCGCCTAATGTCTCTAATCATTGGCTTTACTCGATAGAACTCAGCGAGCTCCAGCTCTCCTAGGGGAAACTTGGAAGAAACCAGCTACTAGCGGTTTGATTAGTCTCGCCCTATACCCAAGTCGGACGAATGATTTGCACATGATCTCGCTGAGGCCTCCACCAAAGTTTCCTCCTTCGCCCTCTCAGGCATAGTTCACCATCTTTCGGTACGAGGGCATGCTCTCACTCAAACATTCAGAGGTTCAGGGTAAATCGACGGTGCAAGGAGAGGGATCCTTAATTAGCTTCCTTGCTCCTTACGGGTTTACTGCCGTTGACTCGCACACATGTCAGACTCCTTGGTTCGTGTTTCAAGACGGGCCGAATGGGAGCCTGAGGGGCGCGCCAGGAGCACCAGGTCCGGAGCACGCCGCGGGCACGTGGGGCCACAATCCCGCGATGACGTGTCCACGGGCTTCTGGACAGCGGGCTTGGGCCACCGCTGCAATTCGCGTCGGTAAATCCCGAGTCGATTGACGGGCCGGCTCTCGCCATTCCACGTCTAACAGGGCACATTGGGGCCCCGTCGCTTCCCTCAGGACAATTTTAAGCACTTTTAACTCTCTTTCAAAGTCCTTTTCATCTCTTCCCTCTCTCGGTACTTGTTCGCTATCGGTTCTCGCGATCTTAGCCTGGATGGAATTTACCGCCCGATAGGTTGCATTCCAAACAACCCGACTCGGGAAGCGCCTCATGGTGCCAGGGTCGGGCACAACGGGGGCTCTCACCCTCTCTGCCCCCTTCCATGGGACTGAGCAACGGGCATAGGACGCTTCTCACTGATTAAGATTGCATGGGCGGATTCTCATGGTGGTTCTTCAGGTTCGCTCGTCGTTCCTAGGGAAATCCTAATAGTCTTTTTCCTCGCTTTTTGATATGCTTAAACTCGTGGGATAGCAAGCATAAGCATGAAGTCCCGTCATGGGCGATAAGACGTCACGGTCATGGGTCAAGCTCGGTGGAGGTCACACGCATGACTGGCCGAGGAACATGCTCAACCACCATCTGTCATGGCAAGCGAATCCACCGAACCCGATTTTCAACAGGCAATGCTCACGGAAGCCAACATCGCCTGCTCGTGGCCACGAGCCAAGTGGTGAGGCAACGATTCCTGACACCCAGGTAGGCATGCCCTTGGCCTAATGGCTTCGGGCGCAACTTGCGTTAGAAGACTCGATGGTTCACGGATTCTGCAATTCACACCAAGTATCGCATTTCGCTAATCTTCATCAATGCAAGATGTAACATCCAAGATATATATATACACATAAAAAAATAAATAAATAAAATTTAAATTAAGCTTTATTAGTTGGAATTTTCAAAATCCAATAAAGTAGAAATAATGAAAGTGATTCAATGATTTTTATAAAAAAAACATGAATAGTGTTTTGCGGGCCAACTCAGGCGCAAAACCCTGGATAAGACGAGAGTCCAGAAATTTTGAAAATATGGGGATGAGGTTAGAAATACTTAGAAATGAAATTTTCATACTTAGAATTAATTTCGGGTAAAGTGGGATTTACAAGTATCATATTTACCGTTTTAGCAAAATTTGATATGCGATTTTTAACAAAAAGCAATTTTAACCTTTACAAAATGATTAACAGTATATTTTTTTCATTATATGAATGGCTAAGATTCAATTTTGTAATTCAAAATTGAATCATAGCCATCCTTTTTATCTTTAAAGATTAGAAACTATCCTAATCTATTACTCAACATTAAGACATCATCACCAATTATAAGATAAACTTGAATTCAAGCTTCTCCAAGAAGCTAAAGCTTTTGCCATTTTAGAAGGAAAAAGGCAGCAGCTGGTCCTCCATAGCCAAGAGCTTGAGTTTGCTTCCAAAATCCAAAAATCCTAGCTTAGAACCATCAAAACCTAATCTTTCCTTCACCAAAATTGATCTACACTTCAATCTCTACCTATCTAACCGATTAGAAATTCAAAACCTCATCATATTCACCTCATCCATCACTGATCAGAGGAGGGTTTGAAGGTGTTTTGGGAGTCTTGGAGTGAAGGACTCTCATCTGGAGCAAGCTAGAGACAAAGAGAGACTAGCCTTCAAGAGTAGGGTTTTCTATGGTCTTTTCTCCTGAAATTTTCACTGATCTGTTCTGCTTGGTTTTATTCCGAAATTTTCATTTTATTTGGTTGATGATATATTGTTATTGATGTGTGAATTTTGGTGGTGGGTTTGGATGGTGTTAAAAAGGGGTTTTCACTAAAGGAAATCTGGACTAGCATGAGTTTAAGCTGTCCTAGCAGAAATTATGCACGAATTTTCTGATATATTTGTGGGTGTTTTCAATAAGCTATAAAAATTATATGTTGAAGATAACACCTTAAACTAACTACATAAATTTTATTGGGTGTTAACTTTGAAGTTTACTACTTCAAAAAAATAAGACCCGAATTGTGACTGGGGCTGCCTAAGTTGTTGAAACTGAAGCAATAAAGTTGCCCGATTTTATTATCATAGCAAATGATTGAATGAATCCTTGAAATTTTTACCTGAAGTTAATAACATATTGAGGTATCACTGTGAATTTTATTGTGCACTAATTCAATCATTTTCTAGGGTTAAAAATTCTAAGAATCCGGGTCTGGTCTGTGAATTTGTGGTCCCTGACCACTAAATTTGTGCAATTTACTAAAGTAGCTAGAGGGCTCTATTTGTCCTGAAATTTTTACAGGTTATTCTAGACATGTGGGAGTGTCAGTGAGATTTTTGTGGCATATGAATGGGCCATTTGATATAGAAATAAAATGCTACTGTTAGCATAGTGAATCAGCCCAAGTGCTGAAATGGTAAAGCACTAAAATGATGATGAAATGACACTTAGTCCAGGTATAAATTATATTCATGCATGATAGTTACTAAGGAGTTATTCAGAGATATAAATGAGACCCTAATGTGATTGAATGCCTATGAGTGATGTATGCCATGCCTTGTAAAAAGAGAAATACGTGATACGGTAACATGACAAAAGAAATCTATAACTCCTAACTGGGTATGTTTTAACATATGGAAAAGGAAACAAGGCTTATATGAGTTAAAGAGGGAAGGCAAAAATAAGGACTTCCTAAGAATGGTATGAGTCGGTAGACGTTTGGCTAGGAATAGAACTGTGTGTGATTCGGAGGTGAACAAAAAAAAATGAAGTTCGATGATACGAATAGGAATGAGTTCATGTCCTGGCAGTCTATTGTCCTTTATAAATTATCCACTGCAAGATGTTACGTGTGAAATCAAGCCTTCCCTATATGAAAGAAAAGAGTGACAGTATGAAATTTAGTTAGTTATTTATAAGAGAATATGTACAATTATTATTGCTAATTCTATCAGCATTTTGCATAGGACCTAATATAATATTACTTACATGAATGACCTCATTAATTAGGCCTGTCTATGCTAAGGGATTTCCTCCTGAGAATTTTATAATATTCTCATCCCTATGTGCATGTATGTTGTATGTGCTTAGATTCCCAAGATGCGCGTGATCTTCTTTCTTGATTTGCCGGAGTGGAGGTGGCATTATGACGCGAGTAATTCGCTGTATGTAGTAGCGTATTTCCAATTCAGAGCATATATCTTCTTCACTCGTTCTTTTAGTAGCTCCGTTTTCAGCTCAAGTTCGACCCAGGTTTTCCTTTTGATGGTGTGCCCTTCACATGGCACACCCAGGTGTGTTCATACCTCCTCCTTGCACCACCTATGCCCTCTTGGAGATGGACCTTCTTCATCCTCCTCGTCGATTTCAACCCATCAAGAGGGTCCCGACGCCAGGTGAGGTGAGGCCATCATCCAAATGGCCAACAGTTTCGCCTAGGAGGATGCTAGACCTATAGGGGCTTTTGCCTTGTATGTAGTTGCAGTGTAGTGATGGGAAGTCCCAGCCTAAGCTGATTCTCTTGAAGTTATAAGATCCATTTTATGTGGATACGATTTTTGCTGGATCTTAAAATGAGTAGGCTAGGCTTTATGTTATCGATAGGTCTTTTGGATAAAAGTCCCTATGTAGCATCGTAGGTGCTCTAACTTATATCCTAGGTGTGCATATGTAAAGATAGTTGTGTACAAAATATATGTATATAGTGAAGCTTTGGTGGTTGCTTTACCTTATGTTTTTATTTATTGTATATTAATTATTTATATATCTCGATTAGCCTATCGCATAATTGAGGGGTAATCTCTCCTAATTACGATGCTCCTCTCGAGTAGTCCAAGTAGTTAGGAGGGTGTTACACAGAGCCGAGATCAATTCCTTAAAAGTCGTTTTGGACTCGAGTGTGACGTCACCCGTACGAGCCCGTTCGGGTGACGGCACGCCCTATGATTGTTACTTCCTTGGCGAGTTCGCGGGGTTTGTTGTTATTGCGGACGAGCGGAAGCATGACTTGGTCGGACATTTGGGAAAGGCGAGGCTCGGGCTCTTGGACTCTCCACTGTAGTAAAACGCGTTCACGGTCTCTCTGGATTGGGGCATTGACAATGATCCTTCCGGGTTCACCTACGGAAACCTTTTACGACTTCTCCTTCCTCTAAATGATAAGGTTCAATGGACTTTTCACAACGTCAGAGGCAGCGAACCGCCCATGTCGACGCAATCGAACACTTCAGGACCATCAATCAGAGCGACGGGCGGTGTGTACAAGGGCAAGGATGTAGTCAACGCGAGGTCAATGACTCGCGCTTACTAGGAATTCCTCGTTGAAGACCAACAATTGCAATGATCTATCCCCATCACGATGAAATTTCAAAGATTACCGAGCCTCTGAGCAAGGCTATAGATTCATTGAATACATCGTGTAGACGTGTGCGGCCCAGAACATCTAAGGGCATCACAACCTTATTGCCTTAAACTTCCGTGGATTGGGCACCATAGTCCCTCTTCTCAGCTCGGGTAGAAGGGTTACCTCCACATAGCTAGTTGGCCAGGCTGAGGTCTCGTTCGTCAACGAAATTAACCAACAAATCGCTCCACCAACTAGAGCGACTATGCACCACCACCATAGAATCAGAAACTCTTAGTTCTACAATCCTTACTATGTTCTGGACTTGGTAGGTTTCCCGTGTTGGTCAAATTAAGCCGGGGCTCCACTCTTGGTGGTGCCCTTCGTCAATTCCTTTAAGTTTCAGCCTTGCGACCATCCCCCAGAACCCAAATACTTTGATTTCTCATAAGGTGCCAGTGAGATCCTGAAAGTAACATTAGACTGATCCCTGATCGGCATAATTTCTGGTTGAGACTAGGACGGTACTTGATCGTCTTCGAGCCCCTAACTTTCGTTCTTGATTAATGAAAACATCCTTGGAAAATGCTTTAGGTTGTTCGTCTTTTAAATCCAAGAATTTAACCTCTGACTATGAAATACAAATGCCCTCGTGCCCATGTTAATCATTCTCAAAATCCAAAAAGCCAACAATTAGGATCGAATCCTATGATGTTATCCC
Source organism: Dalbergia oliveri (assembly GCA_030441495.1). Classification (NCBI taxonomy): domain Eukaryota; kingdom Viridiplantae; phylum Streptophyta; class Magnoliopsida; order Fabales; family Fabaceae; genus Dalbergia; species Dalbergia oliveri. The sequence goes on from JAMLFY010000081.1 coordinate 22,560, forward strand.
ATGCTAATGTATCCAAGCGTAGGCTTGCTTTGAGCACTCTAATTTCTTCAAAGTCGCTAGTCAGGAGGCACGACACGGCAGATTAACCAGGTGCATCGGGCAGAAGGGACGAGCCGCAGGATGCGCGGAAGGAGGGATAAACCAGAACCCAAGGTCCAACTACGAGCTTTTTAACTGCAACAACTTAAATATACACTATTGGAGCTAAAATTACCACGACATGGCCAACTTGCCCTCCAATGGATCCTCATTAAGGGATTTAGATTGTACTCATTCCAATTACAGACTCATTGAGCCGGTATTGTTATTTATTGTCCCTACCTCCATGGGATTGGGTAATTTGCCACGCACTGCTACCTTCCTTGGATGTGGTAGCCATTTCTAAGGCTCATTCTCAGAATCGAACCCTAATTCTTCGTCACCCGTCACCACCATGGTAGGCCACTATCCTACCATCGAAAGTTGATGGGCGGAGTTTGAATGATGCGTAAGGACAAGGGCCGTGATCAGACGAGTTATCATGAATCATCAAAGCAAAGGGCAGAGCATCGTTAACCTTTTATCTAATAAATGCATCCCTTCCAGAAGTCGGGGTTTGTTGCGAGTATAGATACCATCAAACAAACTATAAACTGATTTAATGAGTCATTTCAAGTTTCACGTTTGAATTAGTTCATACTTACACATGCATGGCTTAATCTTTGAGACAAGCATATGACTCCTGAGGATCAACAGGTAGCATCCATTTGACGACCTTGTTGGTCGTTGTATCGCCACCTGAAGGAGAGCTTGGCAGCAACAAGCCATTCTAGGCAACCGAATGTAGACGGGACTAAGAGGGCATGATCAGCCCATCTCTCCAGCATGCACCGCATCCAGAGAATGATTGGTTCGTATGACGCAAGAACCATTGGAACACACGATCCATGCGAATCACACGACTCAATTCGGGTTCCCCCAACACCTACACGAGAGCGTCGGGATGGAAAGGGTCTTGGGACGCCCAAGTGACACTTTGTGGGTAGGCAACACGGGAACCACGGGCAGCACACCAAGAGCACAACGGCTCATGATGACAACTGAATCACTGCGTGCAAGCCGTTCGATGCACATGCAAGGAGCTGGCTACACTCAGGTCAAATCACCACTCACACACTTGTCCATTTGTTACTAGAAGAAAGTGTACTCCTGTAAAAGTGTAATTTGGAAAGGTTCTGGCTCAAAACTTGGTATTTAAGCGTGTCCATTTGACCCACTTCTTTCTTGGGAATCTCCAGGATGCATGATTACAAGTTGGTATATATTATTTCGGCATAAGACTATAAATGAGAAAATGTTATGATGATTATGAATGAAGAATTGTATTATGATATAACATACAAAGATTTAATGGTGACTTAAACTTATGAGAAAATGATCTTTGAACCATCAGACTATAGGTGGTGAAAAGGTGATTCTTGCCCCCTAGCATTCTCCCAAAAGGGTAGAGTTGGGATTTTAACTTATCAAAAGGGATAAGTATATGCTAGTGACGACTAGTAAGGTATGAGCTCATAACCTAGATTACTCCCAAAAGGGTGGAGTATAGGGTGGCCAAGGAAAATGATGATGAAAGTAACTTTAAGTCACCTAAGGAACTAAGTAACGTATTATGTGATTATGATGTTCTTCTATGCATAGTATTTATGAGATGATGATGAGAAATATGATGTTCTTCTATGCATAGTATTTATGATATGATGATGAGGAATATGATGTGATCTTATGCATAACTATGTTATTATATGTGAAAGGAAAAGTTCATTATAAACATGACATGCTAAGTTTATGATGCATTATAAGATGCATGATTAAAATCGACGAACCTCGATAAAGTATATTTTCGAACTTAATAAATCAATCTTAGCATGCTCACTATTTCATAATGAAACTAAAGGTTCCTGGGGACGAATGATGATGACACAATGCATCATGAGGTGAGTACCTTGAGATTCTTTTATAAGTTTCTCACTCCCTATTTTTCTTTCCATCTTGTCTTAAGAAATAAAGGAAGTGTTCGTGAATCACATTGAGGCTTTCACCTGGTAGCTGAACTTGATCTTGCTAGTTTCACTCGTATATTTTAGATATCTACCCTATCCTTGGAGTGTTATTACTAGGTGCCATTAATGGATGTCCTTCCATCCATATATTATTTATGTTTTGTTTGATTGCCTACACCTAGCCTAACTCTCTTGGTAGGCAAAATATTTATGTGTTATGTAATTATGGATGTTATATGATAAGAGCCAATGTGATATGATGTATTTAATTTCTGATATGTCTTTTTATATTCCGCTAGTCGTTCACGTTATGCGCGGCTCACATTTTCAATCATGTTTTCAAAAAAAATGGCTCGTAATTTCACTAAGTATTTTCAAAGTATGATTAAAGACTGAAGCAAAGAGTAAAGCCTAGTAATTAATTCAGATACAACCTAGGTGTATTAGGTTAATTATTAGGGTGTTACATTTTGGTATCAGAGTTCAACTCTCACGGAGCCTGAGATTGAGCTGGCTATGTTCTAAAGCATACTACGTTAGAAATGTCATGTGTATATGTTTATCATTAGGATAAGCTTGAGATTAGAGATGCATGACTGTATGTTGCACGTGTCTTGGTAACTTGCTCACTTTGCATGGAATGTTGAGCCTGATCACCTCGGTGTTCCTGTTTTGTGTGTATAGGAACCAATGGCACGTCGAACGACAACTAGGAACGCGCAGAATAACAAGAACAACGAAACCGGAAGTCTCCGTGATGTGGCAAGGACAATGAGGATGATGATGAGCGAATGGATCAAGATCGCCAAGCTAATGCGATCAAGGCCATGAGACCCAGAACATGCTCGTTTTGGGGATTCGCGAACCCACCGTGTCAAGGAACACTAATCCAAATGTTGCAGAAGAATGGATTCAAAATATGAGAAGGTCTTTGCATTTAGTCCCATGCTCAGAGAGACAGAAGGTTACTTTTGCCACCCATATGCTCGAGGGTGATGCGGGCTTCTGGTGGACAGGTGCTGAAAGACTCTTGGAGGCGACGGACGTGGACATTGATTGGGAGCTATTTAAGGTCCATTTTTATGAGAAGTATTTCCCATAGTCAGTCAAAAATGCCAAGGACATTGAGTTCATGCAGCTTGTGCAAGGAAACATGAATGTAGCCCGGTCATTGCCAGATTTGAGGAACTCATTAAGTTCTCAAAGATGTATCAAAGTAACCCCAACGAGTATTGGAAATGCATTAAATACGAGTTAAGGGTTAAAGGCAGAGCTTAATGTGGAGTTGCGCATTGGAGATTAGGGATTTCTCTACCCTAGTTAACAAATGCCGCATCATTGAAGAAGGAGAGAAAGTAGAGCACCTCAAGGTTGGATAATCTCACCAAGAAGCTGACACCTCAAGGTCAGCAATTTCAAGAGGCATAATCGACCCCATTCCCACCTAATTGAGACCCCCAAGGTCCACAAAGGAACTTTCAACAAGGAAGGCCGAACAACAACAACAACCGCTATAATACAAGCTACGCAACAACCCCAACAACAATCACAACAACAACAATAACAACAACAAGGGGAAAGCACCACAAAGGGGTCCGCAAGCCTCCACGACCCTCATTCCATGGATCTGCCCAAGTGCGGCAAGAATCATGGGAGCATGCCATGTCGAGCTGGAACAAATGTATGCTATCGAGATATGGAAAGCAGGCCACTTGTAACACCCTAATAATTAACCCAATACACCTAGGCGTATTTGATTAATTACTAGACTTTACTCTTTGCTAGTTCCTTAATCATGCTTTGAAAATACTTAGTGAAATTACGAGCCATTTTTTTTTTTTAAACATAATTGAAAACGTGAGCGCTTAACGTGAATGATTTAGCAAAATTTAAAAGACACATAGGAATTTACAAACATCACATCATAATATATTGGCTCCATCATATAGCATCCATAATTACATATCATATAGATATTTTGCCTACCAACGGAATAAGACTAAGTGTAGGCAATCTAATAAAACATAAATAATATATGGATGGAAGGACATCCATTAATGGCACCTAGTAATAACACTCAGGGATAGGGATAGATATTCTGAAATATACAGAGTGAAACTAGCAGGATTCAAGTTCAACTACCGGTGACAGCCTCAATGTGATTCACGAACGCTTCCTTCTGAAAGACGAGATGGAAAGAAAAATAGAGGGAGTGAGAAACTTATAAAAAGAATCTCAGTAGGGTACTCACCTCATGATGCATTGTGTCATCATCATCGTCCCCAGGAACCTGGGGTTATTATGAAATAGTGAGCATGCTAAGATTGATTTATTAAGTTCGAAAATATACTTCCGAGGTTTGTCGGTTTAATCATGCGTCTTATAATGCATCATAAACTTAGCATGTCATGTTTATAATGAACTTTTCCTTTCATATATAATAACATAGTTATGCATAAAATCACATCATATTCCTCATCATCATTTCATAATACCATGCATCAGAATATCATATTTCTCATCATCATCTCATAAATACTATGCATAGCAGAACATCATATTCACATAATGCATTTACTTAGTTTCTTAGGTGACTTAAAGTTACTTTCATCATCATTTTCCTGGGCCACCCTATACTCCACCCTTTTGGGAGTAATCTAGGTTATGAGCTCATACCTTGCTAGTCGTCACCAAGCACATACTTATCCCTTTTGATAAGTAAAAATTCCGTCTCTACCCTTTTGAGAGAAGACTAGGGGGCAAGAATCACCTTTTCACCGCCTATAGTTTGATGGGTCCAAAGGATCATTTTCATATATTTTGAGTCACCTTTAAGTCTTTGCATGTTATATCATAATACAATTCTTCATTCATAATCATCATAACATTTTCTCATTTATAGTCTTATGCGAAATAATATATACCAACTGTAATCATGCATCTAGGAGATTCCTAGGAAAGAGAGGTGGGTCACAATGGACACGCTTAAATACCAAATCTTTCCTTAGCCAAATCTTTCCAATTGCACTCTTAAGTAATACACTTTCTTCCAGTAATAGAATATGTCTTTATTTCATGCATAAGTTTTCATTGTTTGCAACAGCAACTATAACATATAAACCAGGGAATCAATCAATGACACCAAATTCTTAATAAGCATCAAATCATATTTTAAGTACACATAAATTACTAGCTTCCCATAAAATTCTTACAAAGTTTTAAAACTCTTTTAGAACTAATTCTTTTTGTTAAACTTGAAAGAAGTCATAGGACTTTAGGCCTAACTTAACCATGGGACCGATTTATAACTTGAAAGAATGTTCATAATTAAATATTTCACTTAAGATAAAAGGAGCAAGTCTTGAGCTTTAGAGATTTAGGTGACATCTTTGAATTATTACCATGCTATGCAACCTTATTTTAATCTTATCTTTATAAGGTGATAGCTTGGAATTATAAACATGATATGCAATTCCATTTCTTTATCTTTAAGATTTAAGGTGATAACTTGAAAATTAAACATGATGCAAGAACTTGTAATATAAACATGATGCAAGAACTGGAACGCGGTATCCAGGGACCGGGAGAGGGAGAAGAATCTTAAGCAACCGAAGGCGGTAGTCCGACACCGGTGAGGGAGATGAGAATTACATTTTTTAAGCTCCAATTCTCAAGACTTCTTAAAGAATAAATTCTTTAACTCCAATTATCTCATTTCTTTGCTTATGATTCATAAGCAAGTCTTTGAGCTCTAGGATTTTTAGGTGATGACATAAAATAAACATGTCATGCATTGACTCTTTTTGCCATTATAAAATAAATTGAGAGCATAAAATAAATATGAGATGCATCTTCTTTATTATCTTTGAAGATTAAGTGACAACTTGAAACATAAACATGAAATGCAAGCTTGGAAATTTAAACATGAATATGCAAGTTCATTTATTCATTCTTGAGAATTTAGTGATGACATAGAAAGTAAACATGGTTATGCAAGGCATAAACTTAAACATGGATGCAAGTTCATTTTATTTCTTTACTAGAGCTCCTCCAAGACTTTAGAGAAATATAAATTCAACCCAATATATCTTAGCAAGACAAAGTGAAAAATACATCTTTCAAGTTCTAAACTCAAGATCATAAAAACATCATAAAAATATTATTCTTTAAAGTTTTGCATCAAGTGGAACTTTCAAGCTTTAGAGGCCTAACTTGTGATGGATTCACAACCCACCCTCAAGGTCCTCATCATCAAGCCATCATCTTAGTCCCACCTAGGCCATATGGCTGAATTGTTAAAGAAAAGGAAGAAGAAAACCAAATGGAAAAACTAGAGAAAATCCATGAAATCATCATTTTGAACCAAGAACAACACTTAGCAAAGCATAGAAATAAACTTAAAAACAACTCCCTACCTAATCTGATTTGAAGGAAAGGAAGAGAACTTGGTTTCCTTGAGTGAAATGAAAGAAAATATTCTTGAAAACTTGAAGAAAGAATTCAGCCAAGAGGAGGAAATGAGAGCTTTTGGTGCTCCTAAAACTAGAATTTGTGTAAGTTATGAACTAAGCATCTAAACTATCTTCAAGCATGCCTATTTATAGAGATTTTGCAGCTCATAAATGGACAAAGGAAGGAAAGAAATCTGACCAAAAATTAGAGAAAAAAAATAAGGAAGAAAAATCATTTTGTTTGGTGGCTTAAAACATGGAATCATGTTTCCATGTTTCATGATTCTTTGTTTTCATTCTTTGGATTTTTGTGTAATAATTTTTGACTTATTACTCAATAATTTCGTGCATTACAGCCTTGTGGAAGAGGATTTTGTGTGTTCCATGTATTTTTTAGGTGTAGGCAAGGTATTCATGCAATTTAGAGAATTTACGGTTAAGGGTTTAAGTGAATTACTAAGCAATTTGGGTGTTTTAAGCAATTTTAGGTTCTAATCAATCTAAATAAATAATTTTGACTCTAGATTAGTAATTAGAATTTAATAAGCTTTAATTTGAGCCTAATATTGCTTAGGTTTCGTTAGACAAATCAAAAATCTCAAAATTTGCAAAACTCACAAAGAGGGGGCAAAATGGTCATTTCGCTTAAAAATTCCAGGGCCCGAACTTAACCAATGGCCAATCATGGCTTAAAAACACCTTTTAACACATTTTAGTGAGGTTCGGGCTAGTCCACGCAATCGAAGTTAAAACGCTAAGGGCGTTTTGGTCATTTCGCGTAAAAGCTCAAAATTAGGATTCTTCTCCTCTATTAACACACATAACACAAACAATCCCTTATTAACATCAAAACATCCCCTTGAGGATGGGTGGGGCCCACGATCCTCATTTTCTGAGTAAAATAACCTCAGGGGCATTTTGGTCATTTTACACGTACAGAAATTGGGGTTTGCAATACTTGCACGAATTGCTCCTAACTTCTCTTCTAACGTTATATTCCTTTATTAAGGATTGTTTGGTCTCAAATTTTATATAATATTTACCTACGGTAATTCGGTAATTCCTAATGATAGTAAAAATTACAGTAAAAATTGGGGCGTTACATTACTCCCCTCCTTAAAAAGAATTTCGCCCTCGAAATTCGTTACTAAGAATAGCTCTGGATTCTGTGCTTGCATATCTGATTCCAAGCTCCATGTAACTTCTTCGGTTTCATCTTGTCCCCATGCTACTTTGACTAGGGTCAACCTTGTTCCTTAACTGTAATTCCTCGGTACGATTTTCGTGGGTGGTAAGTTAAACGTTAGTCATCTCTTAATTGTACATGTTCTGGCTCTAGTACATGACTTGGGTTAGAATGATATTTCCTTAACTGGGAGACATGGAAAACATCATGAAGGTTGGAGAGACTCTGGGGGTAGGGCTATCGGTAGCTACATATCCTATTTTGCTAAGGATTTCAACGACCAAGAAATCTAGGGCTCAATTTCTTTACTTTTATTGCTCGGCCTATGCCTGTGGGGTGACTCAACACATGGTCCTTTCTTGAAAATCTACGGTTTTCGCCGCTTGTCCGCATAGTTTTTCTCGACTTTGAGCAGTAAGAATTTTATCCTAATTTTCTTAATTTGTTCCGTTGTTTCCCTCACAATATAGGTCCAGAGTAGACTTTGTTCTCTGGCTCATACCAACATAAAGGTGATTGACACTTCCGTCCATAGGGCCTCGTATGGTGCCATACCGATACTTGCATGATAACTGTTGTTATATGCAAATTCAATAATGGGGGTACTTATCCCAACTCCTCTTTGATCTAAAACACATGCCCTCAACATGTCTTCCAAAGTTTGGATAGTTCTTTCAGATTGACCGTCCGTTTGGGGTGAAGCCGTCTCAACATAGCTTTGAACCAAACGCCTTCTGAAGCTCCCCAAATCGTCGTAAATCGTGGATCCCGATTTAAATTATCGAACGTACTTCCATGTAATCTTACTATCTCCTGAATATATAACTTGCTAACCTATCCAAGGAATAAGTCACCTTAATAGGTAAAAGTGGGCTGATTTAGTCAACCGATCCACTATTACCCAAATGGCATCATGATTCGCTTGGGTCCTCGGAGTCCAGTTACAAAATCCATGGAGATACTATCCCACTTCCACTCGTTGATAGGGGTTGCAATATTCCAGAGGGTCTTTGGTGCTCAATCTTCACCTTTTGACATACCAAGCATTTATTCACCCATGTGCACACATCCTTTTTCAATCCAGGCCACAGAACATCTTCCTCAAATCTTGATACATCTTGGTGGCACCAGGATGGAGGGTGAAATGACTCTTATGGGCTTCCTCCAAAATATCCTTTCGGAGGTCACCACTAGAGGTACACATATACGACCTTCAAACCTCCATAAACTATCATTCCCTTGGGTAAAACCTTTCAACTTATCAGCTCTTACCGCCTCTAAGGTCTCTTGAAATTCTATCTTTCCTTTGGGCTTGAGCAATTCTTTCCTTGAATTCACTCGTCACACTAAGGTGACAAGCTCTTATGCCCTTAGTGGTCAAGGTCATTCCTAGGTTGAGGTCTCTAAATTGCTCAATTAACTCAATCTCTTTCACCATCAAACGGGACACTTGTAAGGATTTCCTACTTAGGGCATCAGCTACAACATTAGCTTTACCTGGATGATAGTTTAAATCATAATCTTTTAAAAACTCCATCCACCTTCTTTGCCTCATGTTTAGCTCTTTTTGATCAAAGAGATATTTCAAACTCTTGTGATCAGAAAACACCTCAAACCTCACTCCTATAAATGGTGTCTCCAAATCTTTAGATCAAACACGACAGCGGCTAACTCAAGGTCATGGGTGGGTAATTTGCCTCATGTGGCTTGAGTTGCCTCGATGCATAGGCCACCACTTGCCTATCAGGACACAACCCAAACCCTTCCTCGAAGCATCACAGTACACTTCGAAAGGCACATTGGGGTCGGGTAACACTAAAACGGGTTAAGGTTAGCTTGTGTTTCAGCTCTTGAAAGCTCTTCACACTCGGGTCCATGAAAGAGGTGTTTTTCCTAGTTAGCTTAGTCAGGAGGAAGGGAAATCTGGAAAATCCCTTGATAAACCGATAATAACCGCTAAACCTAAGAAGCTCCTTACTTCATTCCGTGGGTTGGTCTTTCCGTTACCGTTTCCACCTTACTAGGATCTAGCAATTCCTTTCTTAGATACTACATGCCTAAAAATTTCACCTCATCCAACCAGAATTCACACTTAGAAAGCTTGGCATATAGTTTCTTTTCCTTCAGGATTTCCAGGACTATAGTTAGGTGGCGTTCATGCTCCTCGTGGGTCTTAGAATAGATGAGAATGTCATCTATAAAGACAACCACGCTGATTAAAATAGGTCTAAAGATCCTATTCATGTAATCCATAAAAATTGCGGAGCATTGGTTAATCCAAAGGACATTACTCCAAACTCCAAATGGCGTATTGGGTACGAAGGCCGTTTTTGGTATATCTTCATCTCTCCCTAATCTTGGTGGTAACCTCTTCAAATCAATCTTAGAAAACACTCTTGCTCCTTTAAGCTGGTCCATCAAGTCATCTATCCTAGGCAAAGGGTATTTGTTCTTCACTGTCACTTTATTCAATTGCCTATAGTCAACACACATCCTCATACTCCCATCCTTTCTTCACAAACAATCCAGGGGCTCCTCTAACACCCTCCTATTTACCATATTCCTCGAGTATGGATATAGTAATTAGCAGAGTGTTACCTAGGACCATCTATACTAGTCGGGATAATAATGATAGGAACGTAATACATCTGTTTCCATAGCCAAATTTACATCCATAACATCATACCAATTGTACATCATAAAGATAAAGAAAGAAAAAAAAACTAGAGAAACGGCCACAAAGTCAGAACTCGTGTGTCTGGCTAATCCCCTACCTTATACCTAACCTCTTAGGTCTCCCGACAAAATAGCATAGACGTATATACATATACAACGAGCAAAAGGAAACCAAAAGTACATTAACCTAGGTAGGTAATTCCCTAACTACACCACTACCCATATATGTCGACTACTACTAATGACCTCGCCTCCTCCTACAGAAAACCATTGGCCATAGGTGCAATGGCCTCACCTCCACCGGGAGCATCTGGGCCCTCCAGGGTCCGAATCAGAAGAGGAGGATGAAGGTGCGGGTGCTGCTCCCGGGTACACAGGTGGGGCAAGAGGAACCTCAAACACGTCGGGATGGGCCATGTGGAGAGGCACACCCTCATAAGGGAAAGTGGGATCGAAGTCGCAGCAAAGAGCGGAAGTACCAAAAGATCGGCCAAAGAACATATATATACGGAACGTAGAGTCCCGATGTACATAGAATCTAGGGCCTGTGGTCACACCCATTGTGGCGAGTCAAGGAAAATCAGGAGGGCATCTGCGAATCTGAACAATGCAATACATACAACTGGGGGTGAGAATAATGTAAAATTCTCAGTAGGGTAACCTTCCCCCATGTGCCATACATAGTCCAGAAATGAAGTCATATATATATATTATGTTCACATATATAAATCATAGGCATCTGTTTCAATTCGTAGATCATGGAAATTTAAACTAACCATGCAATGATAATTCATGCACAACCATAATTTTCAGTGCCACATATCTTTCTAGTTTATAAACATAGGGAAGGCTTAGTTCACATAGGGCCATCTCAATGATTAACAATCTCATAAAGGACAATAGACTCAGGACATGAGCTCATTCCTATTTGAGATCATTAACTTCATTTTTTTCCATTTCCGGATCACTCAGTTTATGCCTAGCCGATATGTCTCCGACTCATAACTTTCCTAGGGAAGTCCTTCTTTGCCTTCCTCTCTATCCCCTCTAAGCCTTGTTTCTTTTTCCCGTATGCTCAAGTATACCACAACAGCACATACACAAGCTATTTCAACTTTTCACAATTTACATTACATACTTCTCTTCCTTGTCTCAATAGCATGCTAACTTTACAATTATATAGTCACTCGCATTAAAGGTTCATAAGTCAGAAATTTAAGCAATAAGTGTGCAGTCACATGCCATAGATTTGGGGTAACTAGCAAGTTATCATAATTTCATTCATTATCACTTTCCAGCACCCTGACAGCATCCCATTCTAGGTGCAACAATTAATTTTCATATCACCCGGCCATTTCCAATGCTACAAAAATTCCACAAGTTAGTTCAAGATGTCCAAGGTAACCTGTAAAATTTTCAGAGGAAACCAAGCTCTACAGTTGTATCAAAAAAATGTACAAGTTTGGTGGTCAGAACCACAAATTCCCAGTCCAGATTCTAGTTTCTCGGAATTTTTAGCCCTAGGAATTGACTGATTCAAGACCCAAGAAAATTCACAGTGACATTTCAAGGTGTCCTTAACTCCTCATAAAAATTTCAGGGGCTGGATCAATCAATTTCTAGGATAATAAAATCGGGTAATTTTGTTGCTTCAGTTTCAGCACCCAGGACAGCACCAGTTACATTTCGGTTCTTGAATTTTTTCAGGCAGCAAACTTCAATATAAACACCAAAAATTTTTTATGGGACTAGCCTAAGATGTTAGGTTGAACATACATTTTTTTCAGCTCACGAAAAGACCTACAACATATCCAGAAAATTGAAGATTCCAGACTGCCTACAAGCAGTTCGAAAATCCAGCCTGCCAGTCCAAACTTTCTTTGATAAAAACCCCTTTTTAACACAACCCAAACCCACCACCAAAATTTACACATCAATACCAACATGATATCAACCAAAACAATCAGGAATTTCGGACTTAGGGCATGTCCAAACAGGTTAGAAAAATTTCACAAAAACAGGCAGCAGAAACCCTACTTGTGGAGACTAGTGTGCCTTTGCTCTTGATTGCTTCAAGAGGATTGCTCTTCACTTCAAACTCTTCAAACCACCCCAAATCCTCCTATAATCAGTGATGGATGAGATGAAAAGGATGAGGTTTTTGGAATTCCAATCGGATAGAATTGTAGAGGTGGGAGTGTAGATCAACTTTAGTGAAGGAAGTTTTGGGTTTTGTTGATTCTAAGCTATGGTTTTTGCAAGATGAAGTCAAGGTGAAGCTCTTGGCTATGGAAGCTCTTCCTCCTCTGGTTTCCTTGCTGTTTGGCCGAGTTTATGCTTGGATTTTTCAAGGAAAATTGGTGACTAAGCTTGTATTAATGGCAAAGCAAGATATTTGTTAAGAAATCATGATGACTTGGTGACTAGGCTATGATGGATGGCTAGGATTTGATCTTGGATTTCAAGATCAAATCTTGGCCTTCCACTTGTCTCAAATGGATAATATCCATTATAAATCATTTATCAATAATGTTAGAATGTCTTTCGTGTAAGAATCACACAGAAATCTCATCGAACGGTAACGTCGTCCCATTTAACCGATATTACCCGAAATTTAATTCTAGGTATAAAATTATCATTCCCACACCTTTCTAATCTTATTCTCATATTTTCTTAACTTCGGGCACCTTGGTTCCAAATCCCCGGTTTCGGTCCGCGGCTGCGCGGGCCCAATACTATTCACGTTTTTTTTTTTTTTTTTTTTTTTTACTCCTCATGGAGGTATTCTCATCAAACGGTTCCTAGAAATTCAATATTTCCATTCACCATTCCTCAATTAATTTCTAAGAAGCTAGGGTGTTACATTACCACCCACCTTAATAGAAATTTTGTCCTCAAAATTTCGTACCTGGAAACAATTCTGGATAATCCTTCTTCATGGTTGATTCTAGCTCCCAGGTGAAATCTTCATGTCCTGGTCCACCCCAAGCTACCTTGACTAGTTGCACGATTTGTTCCTTAGTTGCCTAACTTCTCTATCCACGATCTGACGGGAGGTGCTCGAAACGTCAAATCATCCGTAACTGTATAGATTCGGGTTCAATGACATGGGTTGGGTCTGATGATACATTCTAAGTTGAGATACATGGAAGACATCATGGAGATTGGATAAAGACGGAGGTAGGGCTATTTGATAGGCTAACCAATGCGTTTAAGGATTTGAAAAGGGCCTATAAATCTAGGTGACAATTTTTTGACCTTTAAGACTCTACCTACTCCCGTAGTGGGTGTGACCTTAAGGAATACGTGTTCTCCCTCCTAAATTCTAAAGGCTTTCTCTATTGTTGCATAGCTCTTTTGACGACTCTACGCGGCGAGGATTTTCTCCTTGATTTTCTGGATCTCTTTGTCGTTGGTTAACCAGACGGGTCAACAATCGTGTTTCCCAAGTCATACCAACATAATGGGGATTGACATCTCCTTCCATATAGGGCTTCATATGGGCCATGCCAATACTAGCATGATAGCTATTGTAAGAAAACTCCACCAGCGGAAGTACTTTATCCCAACTCCCTTTCTGCTCAATCACGCACGCCCTCAGCATATCTTCCAGAGTCTGGATGGTGCGTTCAGCGCCCATCCGTTTGAGGGTGATAAGCCGTACTCAAACACAGCTTGGTCCCAAAGGCCCGTTGGAAGGCCCCAGAACCTTGAAGTAAAACGGGGTCCCATCGGAAACTATTGAAGAAGGAACACCGTGTAGCCTCACTACCTCTTGGATGTATAAGGAAGCTAACCTATCCAAAGGATAATTAGCTTTGATGGGCAAGAATGAGACTTGGTCAGTCTATCCACTATGACCCATATAGCATCATAGCCTGATGACGTCCTTGGTAAGCCCATTACGAAATCCATGGAGATGCTTTCACTTCCATTCTGGGATTTCTAAGGGTGTAAGGTTCCTCGGCTTTTGGTGTTCTATTTTGATTTTTTGAAGGTTAAGCACCTTTGAACGAACTCCACTATGTCTCTCTTCATCCCAGGCCACCAGAACATTTCTTGAGATCTGCATACATCTTACTAGTCCCAGGGTGTATGGTGAATTCGCCTTTGTGTGCCTCCTTCAAAATCTCATTCCTGAGAGACCGCTTAAGGTACACAGACCCTGTCCTTGTACCTCCATATACCTCGCTGGTCCGTGGTAAATTCGGCAACTTCTTAGTGTGAGCTGATTTTAAAATCTCTTGAAGCTCTTGGTCTTCGGGTTGTGCAGCCAAAATTTGTTCCTGAATTCGCTTGTTATTCTAATGACCTAACACCACACCTTCGGGGCTAACAGACGAGCTTAAGCTAAGCTTCTTGAAGTCTTCTACTAGTTCCGTTTCCTTGATCATCATGCATGCTATCTCAGGACTTTCTCAATGCATCGGCCACAACGTTTGCCTTACCTGGGTGGTAATTCAGACTTAACTCGTAATCCTTAAGGAATTCCATCCATCGTCTCTCCTCATATTCAATTCTTTCTGAATCAAAGAGGTATTTTAAACTCTTATGATCAGAGAAGACATTGAACTGTACACCATAAAGATGATGTCGCCAGATCTTTAAAGCAAAAACCACCCGCAAGTTCAAGATCATGGGTTGGATAATTCACCTCATGAGGTCTCAACTGCGAGGCATAAGCAACCACATTTCTGTGCTTATTAACACACACCCTAAACCCTTACCAGAAGCATCGCAATAAACCTCAAAGGGTCCTCGAGGTCGGGTAACACCAAGCAGGAGCCGTGGTTAACTTCTGCTTCAACTCCTGAAAACTATTCTCACATTCTGTGTCCATTTGAATTGAGCATTCTTTCGAGTTAACTTGGTCAAAGGTAGAGCTAGCTGGGAAAACCCATAATAAATCGCCTATAGTATCCAGCTAGTCCAAGAAGCTCCGAATCTAACCGTAGTTGGCCGTTCCCAATTAAGTACGGTTCACTTTGGGATCTACGGAAACTCCTTCTCGCGATATCACATGACCAAGGAACTGAACCTCTCCCATCCAGAATTCGCACTTTGACAGTTTAGCATACAATTTCCTCTCCCTTAGGATTTGTAGCACGACCCTAAGATGCTCTGCATGCTCCTCTTCAGTCCTTGAATAAATAAGTATGTCGTCTATAAAGACAACTACAAATTTATCTAAGTACGGACGGAAAATTCGGTTCATATAATCCATGAATACCGGAGCATTGGTCAGCCAAACGACATCACCTTATACTCATAATGGCCGTATCGAGTTCTAAAGGCAGTCTTAGGGATATCTTCATCCCAACTCGAATTTGGTGGTAACCCGATCTAAGGTTAATCTTTCAGAAAACGGTTGCCCCACGTAATTGATCCAAAGGTCGTCAATTCTTGGCAGAGGGTACTTGTTCTTGATCGTTACCTTGTTCAACTGCTATAGTCCACAGAAGCCTCATACTCCCATCCTTTTTCTTTACCAAAAGAACGGGGCTCCCCATGGCGAGGCACTAGGTCTAATAAAGTGTTTCCCTAGTAGCTCTTCAATTTGTGACTTTAATTCCTTCAACTCCAAGGGGACATTCTATAGGGAGCAATTGAAATAGGACCCGTCCCGGACCAACTCAATGGAGAATTCGACCTCGCTCAGGCGGAAACTCAGAATCCTCTGGAAATACATCTGATACTCCCTCACCATGGAATCGTATTCACGTCATGGTTACTTTCGGCTTCACTAGCCGAGAGGAGGACATATTCCTGACGATCCACCTTACTAAGGTTAGGTGTTACTAGGTCTAAGTAAAACGAAAAGGGAACCAGGAACATAAGAAGACATAAGGAGAAAGATAGCAGTTCTAGTTGGACAATGTAAAAGTACATAATTTGGTACCATCCAATCCATACCTAAAATGACTTCTAGGCCAGATAAAGGTAGACAAAACAAATTAGCCTTAAATTTCCTAGTATTTATAAGAAGGGAGATGGTCATGCAAGCTTGACAAGTCCTAATAGGACTTGGAGGAGGGGTGGATACAAGGAGGTCATACGATAATTCAACAGATAATCCTAATTTTTGCACACATTCATAGGATATGAAAGAATGGGAGGCACCCGAATCATAGGACGTCTAAGTATTTCCATTTATTTCGCATTTACCTCGAATAGATCGGAGATGGGAAGCTTCATTGGCACTCAGGCAAAAACACGTCCTTGTTGTTGTGGCCTAGGGTGGACGCTGATGAACTTTCTTGTTGGGACACTCGAATATCTTGTGTCCTGTTTACAGTTTAAACATGTAATCTGCGTGGTCCAGGATGGCCGATTCCCGTGAAACTTCCCACATTTAGGGCATTCTCTCCTTGTCTCCTGCCGTGGAGATTGAATTTGTTTCCCTCGGTTATTGTTGTTGTTGTTAAGTGGAAATCCTCCCTGAGGTGCGTAGGCTTAAATCGAGGGCCTTGGGGTGCTAATCCTCTCCTGATATTGTTTTGTGTATATCTGAAGCTAGCAAGCTTCTTGTTAGAGTCCTCAAGCACGACACTTGTTCACCAGTGTAGGATAATCGGGATCTCCAGGAGGCTTACAGCGGCTTCTATATCTTCACGCAAACCCCCTCATATTTCATACATTTCCAGGCTTCATTCGGGTCACGTTGATAGATTGTAGAAAATTTGCAGAGTTCTTCAAACTTGGAGGATCTCTGCCACACTCATAGGTCCTTGCCTAAGAGCCATAAATTCTAGCTCCTTTGCATTCCTCAGGAAGCAGGAAGTACTTATGATAAAAAGCTTCCTTAAAGACATCCCAGGTAACCTCAGTGGGACGCTTCGAACAACCCTCTTGTACCTACCCACCAAAACTCATCTCCTTTAGCATATAGGTGGCAAAAGCCACCTTTTGAACCTCTGAGGGTAGACTGAGAAAATCTTTTCCATTGCCTTGATCCACTCTTCCCTCCAGGGGTCAACGCGCCTCGAAAGGCGGGATTCGCCTTTAAATTCCGCAAATTTCTGTATTCTCCATCCACTTCATTCCCACATGGGTTACCAATCGGGTGCTCCTCATTGCGATTCAACCTTTCCATCATGCGATTGGCAATTGTTGCTTGCTCCTCATTGCGGCCATCTCACGAAAGTGTTCATCATCTCAGTGTTATTTCCTGCCCACTCCCATCTGCGATTTACGTCATTGATTCCTGTCACACCAAATAAAATATTGAGTTGATCAGGCTAAATACCAATCCAAGTATGGCAGGAACCCACATTCCAACATGCAGTCATACATACACATATATATTGTAATGCATGACAACTACTACGGAAACATAGTCGGTCCACTCCTAAGGCCAGATCCTTTATACCATAATGTAACACCCTCCTATTTACCATATTCCTCGAGTATGGATATAGTAATTAGCAGAGTGTTACGGTACCATCTATACTAGTCGGGATAATCCATGATAAGGAGTCGTAATACATCCTTTCCATAGCCAAATTTACATACAGGAACATCATACCGAGTTGTACATCATAAAGATAAAGAAGAAAAGAAAACTAGAGAAACGGCCACAAAAGTACAGAACTCGGTGTGTCTAAGGCTAATCCCCCTACCTGATACCTAACCTGCTCAGGTACCGCCGACAAAATAGCATAGCATATATACATATACAATAGCAAAAGGAAAC
Source organism: Dalbergia oliveri (assembly GCA_030441495.1). Classification (NCBI taxonomy): domain Eukaryota; kingdom Viridiplantae; phylum Streptophyta; class Magnoliopsida; order Fabales; family Fabaceae; genus Dalbergia; species Dalbergia oliveri. Next base: position 40,608 of record JAMLFY010000081.1, read on the forward strand.
CAAAAGTACATTAACCTAGGGTAATTCCCTAACGCTACACCACTACCCTATATATGTCGACTACTACTAATGACCTCGCCTCCTCCTAGAAAACCATTGGCCATAGGTGCAATGGCCTCACCTCCACCGGGAGCATCTGGGCCCTCCAGGGGTCGAATAGAAGGAGGATGAAGGTGCGGGTGCATCTCCCGGGTACAGAGGTGGGGCAAGAGGAACCTCGAACACGTCGGGATGGGCCATGTGGAGAGGCACACCCTCATAAGGGAAAGTGGGATCGAAGTAGCAGCAAAGAGACGGAAGTACCAAAAGATCGGCCAAAGAACATATATATACGGAACGTAGAGTATCCGCATACATAGAATCTAAGGCGGTCATACTGCCAACCCATTGTGGCGAGTCAAGGAAAAGATCAGGGACGGCATCTGCGAATCTAAATGCAATACATACAACTGGGGTGAGAATAATGTAAAATTCTCAGAGGTAACCTTCCCCCATGTGCCATACATAGTACAGAAATGAAGTCATATATATATATTATGTTCACATATATAAATCATAGGCATCTGATTCAACCGTAGATCATGGAAATTTAAACTAACCATGCAATGATAATTCATGCACAACCATAATTTTCAGTGCCACATATCTTTCTCAGTTTATAAACATAGGGAAGGCTTAGTTCACATAGGGCCATCTCAATGATTAACAATCTCATAAAGGACAATAGACCTGCCAGGACATGAGCTCATTCCTATTTGAGATCATCAAACTTCATTTTTTTCATTTCCGGATCACTCACAGTTCTATGCCTAGCCGATATGTCTACCGACTCATAACTTTCCTAGGGAAGTCCTTCTTTTGCCTTCCCTCTCTATCCCCTCTAAGCCTTGTTCTTCTGCTTTTGTATGCTCAAGTATACCACAACAGCACATACACAAGCTATTTCAATCTCTTTCACAATTTACATTACATACTTCTCTTCCTTGTCTCAATAGCATGCTAACTTTACAATTATATAGTCACTCGCATTAAAGGTTCATAAGTCAGAAATTTAAGCAATAAGTGTGGTCACATGCCATAGATTTGGGGTAACTAGCAAGTTATCATAATTTCATTCATTATCACTTCCAGCACCCTGACAGCATTCCCATTCTAGGTGCAACAATTAATTTTCATATCACCCGGCCATTTCCAATGCTACAAAAATTCCACAAGTTAGTTCAAGATGTCCAAGGTAACCTGTAAAATTTTCAGAGGAAACCAAGCTCTACAGTTGTATCAAAAAAATGTACAAGTTTGGTGGTCAGAACCACAAATTCCCAGTCCAGATTCTAGTTTTCGGAATTTTTAGCCCTAGGAATTGACTGATTCAAGACCCAAGAAAATTCACAGTGACATTTCAAGGTGTCCTTAACTCCTCATAAAAATTTCAGGGGCTGGATCAATCAATTTCTAGGATAATAAAATCGGGTAATTTTGTTGCTTCAGTTTCAGCACCCAGGACAGCACCAGTTACATTTCGGTTCTTGAATTTTTTCAGGCAGCAAACTTCAATATAAACACCAAAAATTTTTTATGGGACTAGCCTAAGATGTTAGGTTGAACATACATTTTTTTCAGCTCACGAAAAGACCTACAACATATCCAGAAAATTGAAGATTCCAGACTGCCTACAAGCAGTTCGAAAATCCAGCCTGCCAGTCCAAACTTTCTTTGATAAAAACCCCTTTTTAACACAACCCAAACCCACCACCAAAATTTACACATCAATACCAACATGATATCAACCAAAACAATCAGGAATTTCGGACTTAGGGCATGTCCAAACAGGTTAGAAAAATTTCACAAAAACAGGCAGCAGAAAACCCTACTTGTGGAGACTAGTGTGCCTTTGCTCTTGATTGCTTCAAGAGGATTGCTCTTCACTTCAAACTCTTCAAACCACCCCAAATCCTCCTATAATCAGTGATGGATGAGATGAAAAGGATGAGGTTTTTGGAATTCCAATCGGATAGAATTGTAGAGGTGGGAGTGTAGATCAACTTTAGTGAAGGAAGTTTTGGGTTTTGTTGATTCTAAGCTATGGTTTTTGCAAGATGAAGTCAAGGTGAAGCTCTTGGCTATGGAAGCTCTTCCTCCTCTGGTTTCCTTGCTGTTTGGCCGAGTTTATGCTTGGATTTTTCAAGGAAAATTGGTGACTAAGCTTGTATTAATGGCAAAGCAAGATATTTGTTAAGAAATCATGATGACTTGGTGACTAGGCTATGATGGATGGCTAGGATTTGATCTTGGATTTCAAGATCAAATCTTGGCCTTCCACTTGTCTCAAATGGATAATATCCATTATAAATCATTTATCAATAATGTTAGAAATGTCTTTCGGTGTAAGAATCACACACCGAAATCTCATCGAACGGGTAAACGCGTACCATTTAACCGATATTACCCGAAATTTAATTCTAGGTATAAAATTATCATTCCCACACCTTTCTAATCTTATTCTCATATTTTCTTAACTTCAGCACCTGGGTCCCAAATCCCTTCAGCTCCGCGGGGCTTGCCGCAAAGTACTATTCACGTTTTTTTTTTTTTTTTTTTGTCTCCTTCATGGAGGTATTCTCATCACAACGGTTCCTGCAGAAATTCAATATTTCCATTCACCATTCCTCAATTAATTTAAAGAAGCTAGGGTGTTACACTCCCCAAGGTGACGCACTAGGTTCTACAAACTTTTTCTCCAATAAATCCTCCAATTGAGCTTTCAACTCGGTCAACTCTAATGGGACATCCTGATGGGGCTATGGATATGGACCTGCACCCGGAAGCAATTCTATGGAAAACTCTATCTTCTCTTAGGAGGAAACTCGGTATCTATTTGGAAATACTTCGGGATAATTTCTTACTATCGGTATCTCATCATACTTTGCTCAAAGTCTACATCACTAGCTAAGAAAATACAACCTTTACTCTCACCCTTACCATATCCATTCCCATGTTATGTAAAGACTTATGGGTTTCTTAGGTCTAATGGGACAGAAAGAAAAGTAACGGTTTCTCATAGGTTTAACAGTACACGGTTGGCTTCAAGCCAATCCATGCCAAGAATCACATCTAAACCTTGCATGGGTAAGCAAATGAGATCTAAAACAAATGATCTATTCTCAATAACAAAATGGCAATCTAAACAACATTTACAAGTCCTAACGGGTTTTCCAAGGGTAGAAACAATAAGGTCAAAAGGAAGCTCAGTTATATGCAAGTTAAGGGTTTTAACACAAGTGGGAGATAAAAGAATGGGAAGCGCCTTCATCAGGTACAATTAAGTTTCTACCATACATATTACACTTACCTTCCACGAGATTTCGTGACTTTGTCGTTTCTCATTAACGGTGAATACCCTTCCTTGGTATTCCTGCTTGGGATTGGGGGTGGGGTTCCTCTTGTGCATTCTCCGAGTAATGACCTGGTTTTCATATACACACGTTTGTTTGGCTCCACATGGCATGCTCCCATGATTCTTGCCGCACTTGGGACATTCCATGGATGGCAGGGTCGTGAACCCTGGACCCCTTTGGTGCTTCCCCTTGTTGTTGTTATTGTTGTTGTTGATTGTTGTTGGGGTTGTTGTTGTAGCGGTTGCTGTCATAGCGGTTGTTGTTGTTGTTCGGCCTTCCTTGTTGAAAGTTCCTTTGTGGACCTTGGGTCTCGATTGAGGTGGGAATGGAGGTCGATTTTGCCTCTTGAACTGTTGACCTTGAGGTGTCAACTTTTTGATGATATTCTCAGACTTTGAAGTACCCAGCTTCTCCCGCCCTTCTTCAATGATGCGGCATTTGTTGACTAAGGTAGAGAAATCCCTGATTTCCAAGTGCGCAACTGCCACATTAAGTCCCTTTAACCCTGACTCGTATTTAATGCATTTCCAATACTCATCAGGGTTACCTTGGTACATCCTTGAGAACTTAATGAGTTCCAAAATCTGCAGTATGAGCCACATTCATATTCCCCTGGACAAGTTGCATGAATTCAATGTCCTTAGCATTTCTAACCGACTCCGGAAAGTACTTCTCGTAAAAATGGACCTTGAATAATTCCAATCAATGTCCATTTCGGTTGCCTCCAGGAGTCTTCGAACACGTCCACCGAAGGGCATCACCCTCAAGCATGTGGGTGGCAAAAGTGACCTTCTGCTCCTTGGAACATGGAACTAGCAAAGACCTTCTCAATATTTTGAATCCATTCACTGCTACATTAGGATTCAGGGTCCCTTGAAAACAGGTGGATTCGCCTTACGAAATTCCCGAAACGAGCATGTTCGGGAATTTCATGTCCTTGATTTATATTAGCTTGACGATTTGATCCATCCGTTCCATCATCATTCTCATGGTCCTTGCTACGTCGCGAAGTGCTTCAGCGGTCTCATTATCTTGGTTATTCTCATGCCGCTCCTAGTCTATTGTCGTCGTGCCATTGGTCCCTATACACACAAAACAGCAACACGAGGTGATCAAGCCCAATATTCCATGCAAAGTGAGCAAGTTACCATGGCACTTTCAACATACAGTAGTCATGTATTTCTAATCCTCAAGCTCATCCTAATGATAAACATCTACACATGACATTACTAACGTATTATGCTTTAGAAGCATAGTCAGTCCAATCCTCAAGCTCCGTGAGCACCTCTGATACCAAAATGTAACACCCTAATAATTAACCCAATACACCTAGGCGGATTTGATTAATTACTAGACTTTACTCTTTGCTCTAGTTCCTTAATCATGCTTTGAAAATACTTAGTGAAATTACGAGCCATTTTTTTTTAAACATAATTGAAAACGTGAGCCGCGCTTAACGTGAATGATTTAGCAAAATTTAAAAGACACATAGGAATTTACAAACATCACATCATAATATATTGGCTCCATCATATAAGCATCCATAATTACATATCATATAGATATTTTGCCTACCAACAGAATAAGACTAAGTGTAGGCAATCTAATAAAACATAAATAATATATGGATGGAAGGACATCCATTAATGGCACCTAGTAATAACACTCTAGGGATAGGGATAGATATCTGAAATATACGAGTGAAACTAGCAGGATTCAAGTTCAGCTACCCTTAAGCCTCAATGTGATTCACGAACGCTTCCTTCGTTTCTGAAGACGAGATGGAAAGAAAAATAGAGGGAGTGAGAAACTTATAAAAGAATCTCAGTACTCACCTCATGATGCATTGTGTCATCATCATCGTCCCAGGAACCTCGGGTTATTATGAAATAGTGAGCATGCTAAGATTGATTTATTAAGTTCGAAAATATACTTTACCGAGGTTTGTCGGTTTTAATCATGCGTCTTATAATGCATCATAAACTTAGCATGTCATGTTTATAATGAACTTTTCCTTTCATATATAATAACATAGTTATGCATAAAATCACATCATATTCCTCATCATCATTTCATAATACTATGCATAGCAGAATATCATATTTCTCATCATCATCTCATAAATACTATGCATAGCAGAACATCATATTCACATAATGCATTTACTTAGTTTCTTAGGTGACTTAAAGTTACTTTCATCATCATTTTCCTGGGCCACCCTATACTCCACCCTTTTGGGAGTAATCTAGGTTATGAGCTCATACCTTGCTAGTCGTCACCAGCAATACTTATCCCTTTTGATAAGTAAAAATTCCGTCTCTACCCTTTTGAGAGAACAGACTAGGGGCAAGAATCACCTTTTCACCGCCTATAGTTTGACGGGTCCAAAGGATCATTTTCTCATATATTTTGAGTCACCTTTAAGTCTTTGCATGTTATATCATAATACAATTCTTCATTCATAATCATCATAACATTTCTCATTTATAGTCTTATGCCGAAATAATATATACCAACTGGAATCATGCATCTCAGGAGATTCCAGGAAAGAGAGGTGGGTCACAATGGACACGCTTAAATACCAAATCTTTCCTTAGCCAGAAATCTTTCCAATTGCACTCTTACAGGAATACACTTTCTTCCAGGAATAGAATATGTCTTTATTTCATGCATAAGTTTTCATTGTTTGCAACAGCAACTATAACATATAAACCAGGGAATCAATCAATGACACCAAATTCTTAATAAGCATCAAATCATATTTTAAGTACACATAAATTACTAGCTTCCCATAAAATTCTTACAAAGTTTTAAAACTCTTTTAGAACTAATTCTTTTTGTTAAACTTGAAAGAAGTCATAGGACTTTAGGCCTAACTTAACCATGGGACCGATTTATAACTTGAAAGAATGTTCATAATTAAATATTTCACTTAAGATAAAAGGAGCAAGTCTTGAGCTTTAGAGATTTAGGTGACATCTTTGAATTATTACCATGCTATGCAACCTTATTTTAATCTTATCTTTATAAGGTGATAGCTTGGAATTATAAACATGATATGCAATTCCATTTCTTTATCTTTAAGATTTAAGGTGATAACTTGAAAATTAAACATGATGCAAGAACTTGTAATATAAACATGATGCAAGAAACTGAGCGCGGAATTGCATAGGGACTAGAGGGAGAAGAATCTTAAGAGAAGACGGTAGTCCGGTACCGTGAGGGAGATGAGAATTACATTTTTTTAAGCTCCAATTCTCAAGACTTCTTAAAGAATAAATTCTTTAACTCCAATTATCTCATTTCTTTGCTTATGATTCATAAGCAAGTCTTTGAGCTCTAGGATTTTTAGGTGATGACATAAAATAAACATGCCATGCATTGACTCTTTTAGCCATTATAAAATAAAGTGAGAGCATAAAATAAATATGAGATGCAACCTCTTTATTATCTTTGAAGATTAAGTGACAACTTGAAACATAAACATGAAATGCAAGCTTGGAAATTTAAACATGAATATGCAAGTTCATTTATTCATTCTTGAGAATTTAGTGATGACATAGAAAGTAAACATGGTTATGCAAGGCATAAACTTAAACATGGATGCAAGTTCATTTTATTTCTTTACTAGAGCTCCTCCAAGACTTTAGAGAAATATAAATTCAACCCAATATATCTTAGCAAGACAAAGTGAAAAATACATCTTTCAAGTTCTAAACTCAAGATCATAAAAACATCATAAAAATATTATTCTTTAAAGTTTTGCATCAAGTGGAACTTTCAAGCTTTAGAGGCCTAACTTGTGATGGATTCACAACCCACCCTCAAGGTCCTCATCATCAAGCCATCATCTTAGTCCCACCTAGGCCATATGGCTGAATTGTTCAAAGAAAAAGGAAGAAGAAAACCAAATGGAAAAACTAGAGAAAATCCATGAAATCATCATTTTGAACCAAGAACAACACTTAGCAAAGCATAGAAATAAACTTAAAAACAACTCCCTACCTAATCTGATTTGAAGGAAAGGAAGAGAACTTGGTTTCCTTGAGTGAAATGAAAGAAAATATTCTTGAAAACTTGAAGAAGAATTCAGCCAAGAGGAGGAGGAAATGAGAGCTTTTGGTGCTCCTAAAACTAGAATTTGTGTAAGTTATGAACTAAGCATCTAAACTATCTTCAAGCATGCCTATTTATAGAGATTTTGCAGCTCATAAATGGACAAAGGAAGGAAAGAAATCTGACCAAAAATTAGAGAAAAAATAAGGAAGAAAAATCATTTTGTTTGGTGGCTTAAAACATGGAATCATGTTTCCATGTTTTCATGATTCTTTGTTTTCATTCTTTGGATTTTTGTGTAATAATTTTCTGACTTATTACTCAATAATTTCGTGCATTACAGCCTTGTGGAAGAGGATTTTGTGTGTTCCATGTATTTTTTAGGTGTAGGCAAGGTATTCATGCAATTTAGAGAATTTACGGTTAAGGGTTTAAGTGAATTACTAAGCAATTTGGGTGTTTTAAGCAATTTTAGGTTCTAATCAATCTAAATAAATAATTTTGACTCTAGATTAGTAATTAGAATTTAATAAGCTTTAATTTGAGCCTAATATTGCTTAGGTTTCGTTAGACAAATCAAAAATCTCAAAATTTGCAAAACTACAAAGAGGGCAAAATGGTCATTTTACTAAAAATTGCCCGAGGCCATTCGAACTTAACCAATGGTTAATCATGGCTTAAAAACACCTTTTAACACATTTTAGTGAGGTTCGGGCTCAGTGGCATGCAATTTGAGTTAAAACGCGTAAGGGCGTTTTGGTCATTTCGCGTGGAGCTCAAAATTAGGATTCTTCTCCTCTATTAACACACATAACACAAACAATCCCTTATTAACATCAAAACATCCCCTTGAGGATGGGTGGGGCCCACGATCCTCATTTTCTGAGTAAAATAACCTCAGGGCATTTTGGTCATTTTACACGTACAGAAAATTGGGGTTTGCAATACTTGCACGAATTGCTCCTAACTTCTCTTCTAACGTTATATTCCTTTATTAAGGATTGTTTGGTCTCAAATTTTATATAATATTTACTTACGGAATTCGGTAATTCCTAATGATAGTAAAAATTACAGTAAAAATTGGGCGTTACACCACTACTCTAGAGAATGCAAGAAAGAACCCCGCCAACCCCCAACCGAAAGCCACAGGACCAAGGAAGGGTCTTTACGTTAATGCTCAAGAAACGACGAAGTCATGGAATCTCGTGGAAGGTAAGCGTAACATGCATGTAAAAACTTAATTGTACTATATGATTAAGGGCGCTTCCCATTCTTTTATCTCTCACTCATGTGTTAAAAGCCTTAACTTACATGTGACGAACTTCCTTTTGACCTTGTTGTTTCTACCCCATTTGAAACCCGTTAGAACTTGTGAATGTTGTTTAGATTGCAATTTTGTTATTGAAAATAGATCCTTTGTTTTAGATCTTATTTGCTTACCTATGCGAGGTCTAGATGTAATTCTTGGCATGGATTGGCTTGAGGCCAACCGTGTACTGTTAAATTAGTATGAGAAAACCATTACCTTTCTTCCTATTCCCATTGAACCTAAGAAACCCATAAGTCTTGACATAACTACTGTGGAAATAATTGTAAGGGTGAGATAAAGGTTATATTTTCTTAGCCGCTAGTGATGGACTTTGAGCAAAGTATCGATGAGATACGAGAGAAGAAATTATCCTGAAGTATTTCAAATATAGAGTTTCCCCCAAGAGAGATAGAGTTTTCCATAGAATTGCTTCTGGTAGGACCCATATCCAAGCCCATAGGATGTCCCCATTAGAGTTGACGAGTTAAAAGCTCAATTGGAAAATTTATTGAAGAAAAAGTTTGTTAGGCCTAGTGCATCACCTTGGGAGCCCCTGTGTTGTTTGTAAAAGGATGGGAGTATGAGGATGTGTGTTGATTATAGGCAATTGAATAAAGTAACAAGTGAACAAATACCCTTTGCCTAGGATAGATGACTTGATGGATCAGGTGAAGGTGTGATAGTGTTTCCTAAGATTGATTTGAGGTCAGGTTACCACCAGATTAGAGTAAGAGATGAAGATATATCGAAAACGGCCTTTCGCATTTTATACGGCCATTTTGAGTTTCCAGGAATGTCCTTTGGATTAACCAATGCTCCAGGAATTTTATGGATTACATGAATAGGATCTTTAGACCTATTTAGATATCAGTTTGCAGTTGTCTTCATAGATGATATTCTCATCTCTAAGGCCCACGAGGAGCATGAATGCCACCTAACCATAATACTGGAATCCCTGAAGGAAAAAAAACTATATGCCAAGCTTTCTAAGTGTGAATTTTGGTTGGATGAGGTGAAATTTTTAGGGCATGTAGTGTCTAAGAGAGGAATTGTTGTAGATCCTAGTAAGGTCGAAACGGTCGTGAACTGGGAAGACCAACCAGGCATGGTCCTGCACGCACAAGGCCACGCCACGCGTGCACCAGGCACGCACAAGGCATGGCGCCATGGCCGCACCTGGGCATGAGGCCACGCCACGTGGGCACTCAGGCCGTCCAGCACGCAAAGCCACACCACGCGTGCACCAGGCCACGGTCGCCGGCACAGGGCCATGCCACACGGGCACCAGGCCACACCACTGGGCACAAGGCCACGCCACGGCACCAGGCATGGCCGTGCTCAGCACCAGCCATGGCGTCCTGGGCACCAGGCCACGCCACGCGGGCACCAGGCATGGCCGTGCCTGGGCACGCACAAGGCCATGCCACGCGTGCACCAGGCACGCACAAGGCATGGCGGGCCAGGCACCGCCATGGCGTCGGGCACCAGGCCACGCCACGCTCGGCACCAGGCCACACCACGCGGGCACCAGGCACTGGCTGTGCCACCAGGCCCATGGCCGTACGGGCACCAAGCATGGTCGTCCAACGCACAAGGCCACCACCCATGTGCACCAGGCACGCACAAGGCATGGCCGTGCAGCACAGAGCCATGGCCGCACTGGGCACCAGGCGCGGCCACGCTGGGCACCGGCATGGCCGTTGGGACACACAAGGCCACACCACGCTGTGCACCAGGCCATGCCACGCATGGCTGATGCCACGCGGGCACGGCATGCCACGCGGGCACGGCCACACCGCGGGCACCAGGCACGCCAGCTGAGGCACCAAGCATGGCCGTCCGGACAGCACAAGGCCACACCACGCGTGCACCAGGCACGCACAAGGCATAGTGTGCCAGGCACGGCCATGGTCGTCCGGGCACCAGGCCACGCCACGCCGGCACCAGGCCACACACGCACACAGGCATGGCCGCAGGCACTGCCATGGCCGCCCTGGGCACCAGGCATGGCCGTGCCGGGCACGCACAAGGCCACGCCATCCGTGCACCAGGCACGCACAAGGCATGGCCGTGCTAGGCACGGCCCATGGCCGTGGGCACCAAGCAAGCACCAGGCTCGCGTGCTGGGCACCAACCACACACAAGTCACGGCCATGCTTGGCACGGCCTCTCCACTCATTGGCTGAAACAATGAGCGGGACATCTCCGCTGAACCAAGCGCGCACGCACTTGTTTATGCTTTCCGCCCATAATTTCGGCCGGAATCAGCCCCCTGTGCGTCTTTCGTACTTGGTGAAGATTTATTTGTGGGGGACGAATCAAGCGACGAGGGTAAATCTCAGTGATCGTGGAGCAATGCCACTCTCCACTTGCAATACCCCGTCCGTATTAAGTCGTCTGCAAAGGATTATACCCGCGCTCGTGGGAATTGCACTTCAAGGCGTCCAAGGCTTATCCACCGTGCGGGTGTCACCACGCACGTGCCTCTAGGGGTCGAGCCCCCTATTGCTGGTCGGCAAACGAGCAACGCGGCGCACGCATCGCTCCAGCCCAGATTCTGACTTAGAGGCGTCGAGTCATAATCCAACGCACGGTAGCTCGCGCCACCGGCTTTTCAACCAAGCACGATGACCAATTGTGCGATGAACGGTTCCTCTCATACTAGGTTGAATTACTATTGTGATACTATCATTCAGGTAAAACTAACCTATAACGACGATAAACCCAGCTCACGTTCCCTATTGGTGGGTGAACAATCCAACACTTGGTGAATTCCGCTTCACAATGATAAAAGAGGACATCGAAGAATCAAAAAGCAACGTCGCTATGAATGCTTGGCTCAAGCCAATATCCTGTGGTAACTTTCTGACACATCTAGCTTCAAATTTCGAAGGACTAAAGGATCGATAGGCCACGCTTTCACGGTCGTATTCGTACTGGAAATTAGAATCAAACGAGCTTTTACCCTTTTGTTCACAGGAGATTTCTGTCTCGTTGAGCTCATCTTAGGACACCTGCGTTCATTTTGAAGATGTGCCGCAGGCCAAACTCCCCTTGATAATGTCTTCCGCCCGATGGCCGAGGCCGGCCTTGGGTCCAAAAAGGGCGTGCCCGCCTCTGATTTCACAGAAAAGTAAAATAATGTTAAAAGTAGGGTATTTCACTTTTGCGTTTCCGCTCCTACTTATCCTACACCTCTCAAGTCATTTCACAAAGTGTACCAAGTCAAGCTCAACAGGGTCTTTTTCCCGCTCATTCGGCCAAGCCCGTTCTGGGCCGTGGTTTCGCTGGATAGTAGATAGGGAGGCGAAAACTGGTTAATCCATTCATGCGCGTCACTAATTAGATGATGAGGCATTTGGCTACCTTAAGAGAGTCATAGTTACTCCCATTGTTTACCCGCGCTTGGTTGAATTTCTTCACTTTGACATTCAGAGCATGGCAGAAATCACATTGGTCAGGATTCTCGGGACCATCGCAATGCTTTGTTTTAATTAAACACGGATTCCCCTTGTCCATACCAGTTCGAATCGACTGTTTACGCCGCGGAAGAGGCCCGGAGGGCTCATTCCAATTCCCCGATCGGCACGCGACGACCTGCCCGCCAGGAGCGTTCTCAGCATCAGACCGGGTCAGAGTTCGGACCGGGACCCCGGGCCCACCGAGAGCCAATCCTTTTCCCAGGTTATGGATCCATTTTGCGACTCCCTTGCCTACATTGTTCCGTCGACCAGAGGCTGTTCACCTTGGAGAATGATGTGATTATGAGTACGATCGGCGTGGGAGACTCGTCCTTCGGATTTTCAAGGGCCGCGCGGGGCGCATCGGACACCACGCGACGTGCGGTGTTTCCGCTGGCCACCCTACCTCGCTGAGGTTTTTCCAGGTGGGGCAGGCTGCGTGAGCAAAAAGATAACTCTTCCCGAGGCCCTCGCTGACGTCTCGGACTCCTAACGTTGCGTAGCGCCACGTCCCGGCAGGACTTTAACCCGATTCCCTTTCGGTGTTCGCGCTCGCGGCGCCATCAGCGGGCTTGTCCCTTAGGATCGACTAACCCATGTGCAAGTGCCGTCACATGGAACCTTTCCCTCTTCGGCCTTCAACGTTCTCATTTGAATATTTGCTACTACCACCAAGATCTGGGACGGGGCTCGGCGCCCGGGCTCGCGCCCGGGTTTGTGGGCGCCGCGCGCCTTCCACTCATCGAGGTCTAGCGCTTGCCCGACGGGTCTAGGTCACGCGCTCTAGCGCCATCCATCGGGGCTAGTTGATTCGCAGTGAGTTGTTACACACTCCTTAGCGGATTTCGACTTCCATGACCATCGTCCCCTGTCTTAATCGACCAACACCCTTTGTGGGGTCTAGGTTAGCGCGTAGTTGGGCGTAGCGAACTTCCGTTCATCCGCATCGCCATTTCCGCTACCAAAAATGGCCCACTTGGAGCTCTCGATTCCGTGGCATGGCTCAACGGAGGCCACGCCGTCCACCTATTTAAAGTTTGAGAATAGGTCGAGGGCGTTGCGCCCCCGATGCCTCTAATCATTGGCTTTACCCGATAGAACTCGCGCGAGCTCCAGCTATCCTGAGGAAACTTGGAGGGAACCATTACTGAGACGGTTCCGATTATCTTCGCCCTATACCCAAGTCAGACGAACTGTCACGTCAGGATCGCTGCGGCCTCCACGGTTTCCTCTTGCTTCGCCCCGCTCAGGCATAGTTCACCATTTTCGGTTCTACAGGCATGCCTCACTCGAACCCTTCAGGGATCAATACCCGACTGCAACCCGCGGGATCCCGCCAATTATCTTCCTTGCGCCTTGGGTTTACTCGCCCGTTGACTCGACACATGTCAGAACTCCTTGGTCCGTGTTTCAAGACAGGGCTGAATGGGGAGCCCACGGGCCAACAGGAGCACGCAAGTGCCTAAGCACGCCAGGAAGGCGCATGCCGCGCCACAATCCAGCGATTACATGTCCACGGGCTTATCCAGCCCGGGCTTAGGCCACCGCTGAATTCGCATCGGTTGGTGCCCGAGTCGATTGGCGGGCTGGCTTCGCCGTTCCACATCTACTGATGCACATCGGCCCTCTCCGCTTCCTCCAACAATTTCAAGCACTTGACTCTCTTTTCAAAGTCCTTTTCATCTTTCCCTCGCGGACATGTTCGCTATCGGCTCGCGTGTTTTAGCCTTGGATGGAATTTCCTGCCCGATTAGGGCTGCATTCCCAAACAACGACTCAGAAGCGCCTTGTGGTGCGAGAGGGTCCGGTAGAGCGTGGCTCTCACCTCTCACGCCCCTTCCAGGGACTTGGGCCTGTCTCACTCAGGACGCTTCTCTAGACTACAATTCGAACGCCAAGCGGGCCGACTCTCATGGTTGGCTCTTCCGGTTCGCTCGCCGTTCTAGGGGAATCCCCGTTAGTTTCTTTCCTCCGCTTATGATATGCTTAACTCAGCGGTAGCCCGCCTACCTTGAGGTCGCGTCATGGGCGATCGGTGTCGCTTCACGGGTCACTGGGTACGGAGCTGGTGGAGGTCGCACGCATGAACGGCCTTGAGAACATGCTCAACCACCATCTGTCATGGCGCTCGATCCACCACGAACCCAATCTTCAACCAACCGAGGCGGTGCT
>JAMLFY010000081.1:62500-67500 GCA_030441495.1 Dalbergia oliveri
AAATTTAAAATTGAATCATAGCCATCCTTTTATCTTTAAAGATTAGAAACTATCCTAGACTATTACATAACATTATGACATCATCACTTAAGAGATAAACATGAACCAAGGCTTCTTTAAGAAGCCACACCATTCGGCCACTTCAGAAGGAAGGAGAAGCAGCTGGTTCCTCCATAGCCAAGAGCTTGAATTGGCTTTCAAATTCCAAAAGCCCTAGCTTAGAGCCATTAAAACATAAACCTTCCTTCACTAAAATTGATCTACACTTCAATCTCTACCAATCCAACCGATTAGAATTTCCAAACCTCATCATATTCACCTCATCCATCACTGGTCAGAAGGTTTTGAAGGTGTTTTGGAGTCTTGGAGTGGAGGACTCTCATCTTGAACAAGCTAGAGACAAAGATAGACTAGCCTTCAAGTGTAGGGTTTTTCATAGTTCTTTCGCTTGAAAATTTTGCTAATCTGCTGCCTGGTTTTATTTCAAAATTTTGATGGTATGTGGTTGATGATATATTTTTATTGATGTGTGAATTTTGGTGGTGGGTTTGGATGGAAATTCATAGGCCTCCAGCAGAATTATCTGATATATTTGTGGGTGTTTTCATAAGCTATAAAAATTATATGTTGAAGAGAACAACTTAACTAACTACATGAATTTTATTGGGTGTTAACTTTGAAGTTTACTACTTCAAAAAAATCAAGAACCGAATTGTGACTGGTGCTGCCTAAGTTGTTGAAACTGAAACAATAAAGTTGCCCATTTTATTATCATAGCAAATGATTGAATGAATCCTTGAAATTTTTACCTGAAGTTAATAACATATTGAGGTATCACTGTGAATTTTCTTGTGCACTAATTCAATCATTTGCTAGGGTAAAAAATTCTAAGAATCCGGGTTAGTCTGTGAATTTGTGGTCCCTGACCACTAAATTTGTGCAATTTACTAAAGTAGCTAGAGAGCTCCACTTGTCCTGAAATTTTTACAAATTATTTCTAGACATGTGGGAGTGTCAGTGAGAATTTTTGTGGCATATCAATTGGCCATTTGGTATAGAAATAAAATGCTATTGTTAGCATAGTGAATCAGCCCAAGTGCTGAAATGGTAGAAGCACTAAAATGATGATAAAATGACACTTAGTCCAGGTATAAATTATATTCATGCATGATAGTTACTTTAAAGAGTTATTTAAGAGATATAAATGAGACCCTAATGTGATTGAATGCCTATGAGTGATGTATGCCATGCCTTGTAAAAAGAGAAATACATGATACGATAACATGACAAAAGAGAATCTATAACTCCTAACTGGGCATGTTTTAACATATGGGGAAAAAAGAAACAAGGCTTATATGAGTTAAAAGAGGGAAGGCAAAAATAAGGACTTCCCTAAGAATGGTATGAGTTGGTAGACGTATCGGCTAGGAATAGAACTATGTGTGATTCGGAGGTGAAAAAAAATGAAGTCCGATGATCACGATAGGAATGAGCTCATGTCCTAGCAGTATTGTCCTTTATAAAATTATCCACTGGGATGTTGCTCAATGTGAAATCAAGCCTTCCCTATATGAAAGAAAAGAGGTAACAGTATGAAATTAAGTTGGTTATTTATAAGATAATATGTACGATTATTATTGCTAATTCTATCAGCATTTTTGCATGGGACCTAATATAATATTACTTACATGAATGACCTCATTAATTAGGCCTGTCTATGCTAACGGGATTTCCCTATGAGAATTTTATAATATTCTCATCCCTATGTGCATGTATGTTGTATTGTGCTCAGATCCCACAGATGCGAGTGATCTTCTTTCTTGATTCGCCGGAGTGGAGGTGGCATTATGACGCAGAGTTGGATTCGCTGTATGTAGGCGTATTCCCAAATCCGAGCGTATATTTTCTTCACTCGTTCTTTTAGTAGCTCCATTTTCACTGAGAGTTCGACCAGGTTTCCTTTTGATGGTGTGCCCTTTCACATGGCACACCCAGCTGTGTTCATACCTCCTGCTGCACCACCTATGCCCCCTCCTGGAGATGGACCTTCTTCATCCTCCTCCTGGGTAGATCCATTTGAGGTTCCCACGCCCCGTGGAGGTGAGGCCATCATCCCGATGGCCATCAGTTTCGCCTAGGAGGATGCTAGACCTATAGGGACTTTTGACTTGTATGTAGTTGGGTGTAGTGATGGGACCGTGCTAGCCTATAGACTGATTCTATTTGAAGTTATAAGATCCATTTTATGTGTATATGATTTTTCCTGATCTTAATGAGTAGGCTAGGCTTTATGTTATTGATAGGTCTTTTGGATAAAAGTCCCTATGTAGCATCGTAGGCTCTAACTTATCTCCTGGTTGCGCATATGTAAAGATAGTTGTGTACAAAATATATGTATATAGTGGAACTTTGGTGGTTGCTTTACCTTATGTTTTTATTTTATTGTATGTTAATTATTTATATCTCTCGATTAGCCTATAGTATAATCAGGAGTAATACTCTCCTAATTACGATGCTACTGCCGAGTAGTACAAAGTAGTTAGGAGGATGTTACAACGCGCGTGCGGCCCAGAACATCTAAGGACATCACAGACCTTTATTGCCTCAAACTTCTATGGCTGTGCGGCCATAGTCCCTCTAAGAAGCTGGCCGTGGAGGGTTACCTCCACATAGCTAGTTAGCAGGCTGAGGTCTCGTTCGTTAACGAAATTAACCAGACAAATCGCTCCACCAACTAAGAATGGCCATGCACCACCACCCATAGAATCAAGAAGAGCTCTCACTCTGCAATCCTTACTATGTCTGGACTTGGTAAGTTTCCCGTGTTGAGTCAAATTAAGCCAGGCTCCACTCCTGTGGTGCCCTTCCGTCAATTCCTTTAAGTTTCAGCCTTGTGACCATACTCCCCCAGAACCCAAAGACTTTGATTTCTCATAAAGTGCCAGAGTAGAGTCCTAAAAGTAACATTCGTTGATCCTTGGTCGGCATCATTTATGGTTGAGACTAGGACGGTATCTATCGTCTTCGAGCCCCCAACTTTTCTTGATTAATGAAAACATCCTTGGCAAATGCTTTTGCAATTTTTCATCTTTCATAAATCCAAGAATTTCACCTCTGACTATGAAATACGAATGCCCAGATTCTCCTGCGAATCATTACTCCGAATCCAGAAGGCCAACACAATAGGATCAGAATCCTTTGATGTTATCCCATGCTAATGTATCCAAAGCGTAGGATTGCTTTGAGCACTCTAATTCTTCAAAGTAGACAGCGGAAGGCACAACCCGGCAGGTTAAGGCCAGGAGCGCATCGCGGTAGAAAGGACAGCCGACCGGTGCGCATCGGAAGGAGACGATCGACCCAACCCAAGGTCCAACTGAGCTTTATAACTGAACAACTTAAATATATGCTATTGGAGCTGAATTACAGCGGCCGCACCAGACTTGCCCTCCAATGGATCCTTGTTAAGGGATTTAGATTGTACTCATTCCAATTACCAGACTCATTGAGCCCGGTATTGTTATTTATTGTCACTACCTCCCCATGTCAGCATTGGGTAATTGCGCGCCCTGCTGCCTTCCTTGGATGTGGTAGCCGTTTCTCAGGCTCCTCTCCGAATGAACCCTAATTCTTTGTCACCCGTCACCACCATGGTAGGCCACTATCCTACCATCGAAAGTTGATAGGGCAGAAATTGAATGATGCGTCGGGCACAAGGGCCGTACAATCCGACGAGTTATCATGAATCATCAAAGCAACAGGCAGAGCTGCGTTGACCTTTTATCTAATAAATGCATCCCTTCCAGAAGTCGGGGTTTGTTGCACGTATTAGCTCTGAATTACTACGGTTATCCAAGTAGTAGATACCATCAAAGAAACTATAATTGATTTAATAAGCCATTCTGTTTCAGTCTGAATTAGTTCATACTTACGCATGCATGGCTTAATCTTTGAGACAAGCATATGACTACTGCCAGGATCAACCAGGCAGCATCCATCGACGACCTTGTTGGCCGAGCTCATATCGCCACCTCGAACGGAGGGCTTAACGAGCACGATAACAAGCGTCATTCTAGGCAACCGAAATGTAGACGGACTCAAGAGGGCATGATGAGCCCATCTACAACATGCACCGCATCCAAGAGAACGATTGGTTCATATGAGGCACAAGAACCATTGGAACACATGATCCATGCGAATCACATGACTCAATTCGGGTTCCTCTAACATCCCCACACGAGAGCGTCGGATGGAAAAGGTCTTACGGGACACCCCAAGTGCCACTTTGTGGGTAGGCAACATAGGAACCACGAGGCAGCACACCAAGAGCACAACGGCTCATGATGACAATGAAGATAACTGCGTGTAGGCCGTTCGATGCACATGCAAGGAGTCGGCTAGCACTCAGGTGAAATCACCACTCACACACCCGCACGTTTGCTGAGACAGAACATCCGGACCAACCACACCCCGCATGAACAAAGTCATGCAGGCAAATGGAAACATCCGCGCAGGCTGTCCGCACCACTAGGTATGAACCCGAGCATCATTCCAATCCGATACGCGTACCAATGCAACCCACAGTTCATCGCTCGGTGGCTTAACCAGGGACTCGCTGTGAGGATGTAGCCCGGGCCTCAACCTCGCCAAGTGACGGAGCCTCCCCGCGATGCATCACACACATTTCACCGCTAGGTATGAACCCGAGCATCATTCCAAACCGATACAGATCACTAATGCAACCACAGTTCATCGCTCAGTGGCTCAACCAAGGACTCAACTCTGAGGATGTAGCCCGGGGCCTCAACCTCGCCAAGTGGCGACCGAGCCTCCCCACGATGCATCACACACGTTTCGTCGATGGTCGAATCACCCCACGGTCATTGTAATTATCCACGGGGCTAAAGGGTCATCCGGTGCACAACGCCCCAAGCGCACGTTCAGAAGGTGTATTTAGAGGCTGCGGGTGCCCTCAGGGCATCACCTCAGCCCCCATCCGT
>JAMLFY010000081.1:72500-79312 GCA_030441495.1 Dalbergia oliveri
TTTTACTTGTCTTCCTTAAAGAAAAGTTCTAGTTTCTCTTGGTTTCAATCCTTTTTCTTCCCCTTTTCATTTTCGGCCAAAAGGCCCTTTCACAAAGAAAACATGAGCTTGATGATGAGGTTTCAAGATAATGACTTGTTGTCATGTGAGGAACCTCTAAAGCTTGAAACAACTTGGTCTTGGACCATACATGCCTTGATTTCTTTCTTTTCCCTTGACAAAGTTTGTGGTTTTCTTTTCTTTCCCTTTCATGATTTTGGTTTCCTTTGCTTTGGTTTGAACAAAGTTTGCTAAAAATGTAAAGTAGATCACAAAAGTTTTGTTAAAGAAAATTAATCACATGATTTCTAAGAGCTCTAAGCTTACCCTTGCCAACCTTAAAGTTGGTCGGCCGTTCTAAGAGTTTTACTCTAGATTGAAGCCCATGAGCAATAAAATAAAGAATATGACTTAGTCCTTGTAGTTTTGTTTAGACAAAGTGTTGAACTTTGTGTCCATTTCCTTAAGCTTGATGATGAAGTTCAAACCTTAAGACTTCTTTTGAGGTCTAGGTGCTAAGAACTCTAAAGCTTGCCTTATGATACATAATGGGTTGAGGTTTATGTTCCTCTAAAAGTCTTGTAAGAGCTCTAGTTAAGATAAAAATAAGTTGCATTCATGTTTAAATTTATGCCTTGCATCTCATGTTTATTTTGATGCCATCACTAATTTCACAAGAATAAATGAATGAACTTGCATTACCATATTTAAATTCCAAGCTTGCATTTCATGTTTATATTTCAAGTCATTACTTAATCCTTAAGATAATAATGAAGTTGCATCTCATATTTATTTTATGCTCTCACTTTACTTTCTAATGAAGAGTAAAATAAAGTGCATAGCATGTTTAAGATTATGTTATCACCTAAATACTCTAGAGCTCAAAGACTTGCCCAAAGTATCCTAAAAAGAGAACTCAAGGTGATGGTTGAGTTTTAGTATGATTAAGATAATGGTTTGATTTTGTGAAAAGCATGAATGATTTTAGGAAAATGTTGAAAAGTTTTATGTGGTCTCAAGGTGTTTAAATAGTTTGGAATGTGTCAAAAATCATGTTTTTCAAAGGTTCTGGTAATCGATTACCATCCCTAATCGATTACCAAAGGGTTTTGAAGGACTTTTGGTTCTGGTAATCGATTACCAGAGCAATGTAATCGATTACACAAGGCTGTCTTCATGCCTAGAACCTGTTCTTGAAACCCTGTAATTGATTACCTGATGGTGTAATCGATTACCCCTATGTTCTTCATTTTTCAGGAAACGACTTAACCCTAAGTAATCGATTACCATCCTATGTAATCGATTACCGGTTATTTTGAAACCCAGAACAAATTTAGTCTCTAGTAATCGATTACCAGGCACATGTAATCGATTACCAAAACCCCTTTGCTTATGAAATTATTCCAAGAGAAAGACTAGTAACTCCTATGCACTTATGATATGATTTTATGATTAATCATGATACATACTTGGTTGTCTTATCTTGTTGGCCACTATACAATTCTCTTGAGAGTTAGAATGCGTAATGCTATGCTTGACGAAGTGAGGAACGTTTTAGAATATTGGGAAGACTAAACAAATAGGAAGGAAATTGGAACTAGAATCTTAAAGCACTTAGACACAAGAATAATAACTTCTGTTCTAGCATAATGAGCTAAGGAATATGGTACATGATTGGTGATTATGCCTAGGAGTTGAACATAGAATCTTAGGCAAAGATATGACTTAAAAAAGAATTTAAGGCATAGATTCTAGAATCCCCGTAGTTGAAATAAATGATCTTGATGAGTAATCTATATAATGCTGTTGGATGAATTAGTGAGCATGATGTTAGAAGAACTATAAAGAACAATTCCCCTAGATATGATAAAGACATGCAATGGGTGATAAGATTGCTAGAAAAAATTCAAGACCCGCAAGGGCCAAAGCATAAGACACCATGAGATAGGAAGTATAATGTGAGAGGGAGACCGAGCGAGTATGCTTGTGTTATGTATGAATGTGTTAATGTCATGAGCGTGAGTTATGAGGATTCATGATGTGATTATGTTAATATCTTAAGCATGAAATGTTATGTGGCATGATGATGTGATAATGTGGTATGTCATGTTTAAAATGCATGAGAAAATGAAATATGAAGGAAGGATATGTTATATGAGGTTCTAAGGTTGTATGCTTATGTTGCATCCATGAAAGATATGATAATGTGGAAATGATCCCATTATGACTTCCAGAGTTAAGGGTTGTACGGGGTGATCCAAGAAAGAAATATGATTCCCCTCTTTTACCCCATATAAATCTAGCGACGGCTAGTTAGGATGAGCTCATTCCTAGGCGATAGGTGATTAGGAGTTTTGGTGACCATGATAAAATGGGAGCCGGCATGTTGGGTGGATTTTGGTGACCATGATGAGGGTGGAAAAATGGAAAAAAGTTATGAAAGGAACTCATGGAGTTCAAGTACGAAAAAGTAAAAGACGCACATGCATATGTTTCTTTGATGTTTCATTGATGCTTTGATTAAGTGATATGTGTTATCTACGTGTACTGTCATATTGCCATGCATACATAAAATATCTGCTGCATTCATACCATGAAGACTCATGCTAAAAGGAACTCACTTCGGATAATAAGATTTGAGAAATTAAAATTGAACCTATGCATGTATACTCTTTCATAATGAAACCGAAGTGGCTGGGCGACGACGATGACACTTGTGTTAAGTTGGGGAAGCCCTAAGAACCTTGAATAAGTTTTCTCACCCCTTTCCTCTTTAGGTGACCACAACGGGATGATGCGTCAATTCATGATCTACGTTCAGCCGTGTAACACCCTAATAATTAACCCAATACACCTAAGTCTGATTAATTACTAGACTTTACTCTTTGCTTCAGTCCTTAATCATGCTTTGAAAATACTTAGTGAAATTACGAGCCATTTTTTTTTAAACATAATTGAAAACGTGAGCCGCGCTAACGTGAATGATTTAGCAAAATTTAAAAGACACATAGGAATTTACAAACATCACATCATAATATATTGGCTCCATCATAAGCATCCATAATTACATATCATATAGATATTTTGCCTACCAAGAGAATAAGACTAAGTGTAGGCAATCTAATAAAACATAAATAATATATGGATGGAAGGACATCCATTAATGGCACCTAGTAATAACACTCCAGGGATAGGGATAGATATCTGAAATATACGAGTGAAACTAGCAGGATTCAGAGTTCAGCTACCCTGTAGCCTCAATGTGATTCACGAACGCTTCCTTCGTTTCTTGAAGACGAGATGGAAAGAAAAATAGAGGGAGTGAGAAACTTATAAAGAATCTCAGGAGGGTACTCACCTCATGATGCATTGTGTCATCATCATCGTCCCAGGAACCTTGGGTTATTATGAAATAGTGAGCATGCTAAGATTGATTTATTAAGTTCGAAAATATACTTTACCGAGGTTCGTCGTTTAATCATGCGTCTTATAATGCATCATAAACTTAGCATGTCATGTTTATAATGAACTTTTCCTTTCATATATAATAACATAGTTATGCATAAAATCACATCATATTCCTCATCATCATTTCATAATACTATGCATAGCAGAATATTATATTTCTCATCATCATCTCATAAATACTATGCATAGCAGAACATCATATTCACATAATGCATTTACTTAGTTTCTTAGGTGACTTAAAGTTACTTTCATCATCATTTTCCTGGGCCACCCTATACTCCACCCTTTTGGGAGTAATCTAGGTTATGAGCTCATACCTTGCTAGTCGTCACCAGCACATACTTATCCCTTTTGATAAGTAAAAATTCCTCTCTACCCTTTTGAGAGAACAGACTAGGGGCAAGAATCACCTTTTCACCGCCTATAGTTGACGGGTCCAAAGGATCATTTTCTCATATATTTTGAGTCACCTTTAAGTCTTTGCATGTTATATCATAATACAATTCTTCATTCATAATCATCATAACATTTTCTCATTTATAGTCTTATGCAAATAATATATACCAACTGTAATCATGCATCTGGGAGATTCCAGGAAAGAGGTGGTCAAATGGACACGCTTAAATACCAAATCTTTCCTTAGCCAGAATCTTTCCAATTGCACTCTTACAGTAATACACTTTCTTAGGAATAGAATATGTCTTTATTTCATGCATAAGTTTTCATTGTTTGCAACAGCAACTATAACATATAAACCAGGGAATCAATCAATGACACCAAATTCTTAATAAGCATCAAATCATATTTTAATACACATAAATTACTAGCTTCCCATAAAATTCTTACAAAGTTTTAAAACTCTTTTAGAACTAATTCTTTTTGTTAAACTTGAAAGAAGTCATAGGACTTTAGGCCTAACTTAACCATGGGACCGATTTATAACTTGAAAGAATGTTCATAATTAAATATTTCACTTAAGATAAAAGGAGCAAGTCTTGAGCTTTAGAGATTTAGGTGACATCTTTGAATTATTACCATGCTATGCAACCTTATTTTAATCTTATCTTTATAAGGTGATAGCTTGGAATTATAAACATGATATGCAAATTCTATTTCTTTATCTTTAAGATTTAAGGTGATAACTTAAAAATTAAACATGATGCAAGAACTTGTAATATAAACATGATGCAAGAAGCTGAGGCGGTATGAGGACCAAGGAGAGAAGAGAATCTTAAGCAGCAGGAGCGCGTAGTCCATAGGACCGGTGAGGGGGATGAGAATTACATTTTTTTAAGCTCCAATTCTCAAGACTTCTTAAAGAATAAATTCTTTAACTCCAATTATCTCATTTCTTTGCTTATGATTCATAAGCAAGTCTTTGAGCTCTAGGATTTTTAGGTGATGACATAAAATAAACATGCCATGCATTGACTCTTTTAGCCATTATAAAATAAAGTGAGAGCATAAAATAAACATGAGATGCAACTTCTTTATTATCTTTAGAGATTAAGTGACAACTTGAAATTTAAACATGAAATGCAAGCTTGGAAATTTAAACATGAATATGCAAGTTCATTTATTCATTCTTGAGAATTTAGTGATGACATAGAAAGTAAACATGGTTATGCAAGGCATAAACTTAAACATGGATGCAAGTTCATTTTATTTCTTTACTAGAGCTCCTCCAAGACTTTAGAGAAATATAAATTCAACCCAATATATCTTAGCAAGACAAAGTGAAAAATACATCTTTCAAGTTCTAAACTCAAGATCATAAAAACATCATAAAAATATTATTCTTTAAAGTTTTGCATCAAGTGGAACTTTCAAGCTTTAGAGGCCTAACTTGTGATGGATTCACAACCCCCTCAAGGTCCTCATCATCAAGCCATCATCTTAGTCCCACCTAGGCCATATGGCTGAATTGTTCAAAGAAAAAGGAAGAAGAAAACCAAATGGAAAAACTAGAAAATCCATGAAATCATCATTTTGAACCAAGAACAACACTTAGCAAAGCATAGAAATAAACTTAAAAACAACTCCCTACCTAATCTGATTTGAAGGAAAGGAAGAGAACTTGGTTTCCTTGAGTGAAATGAAAGAAAATATTCTTGAAAACTTGAAGAAAGAATTCAGCCAAGAGGAGGAGGAATGAGAGCTTTTGGTGCTCCTAAAACTAGAATTTGTGTAAGTTATGAACAAGCTTCTAAGGCTCTTCAAGCATGCCTATTTATAGAGATTTCAAGCTCATAAATGGACAAGAGGAGGAGGAAATTTTTGGAATTTTCATGGGGAACAAAGGGAGAAAAATCATTTCTTGTTTAAGGCATGTTTTATGTTTCCATGTTTTAAATTTTTTGGCATTTTGTTTCTTTGGATTTTTTGTAATAATTTTCTGCTTATTATGGCTCAATAATTTCGTGCATTACAGCCTTGTGGAAGAGGATTTTGTGTGTTCCATGTATTATTTAGGTGTAGGCAAGGTATTCATGCAATTTAGAGAATTTACGGTTAAGGGTTTAAGTGAATTACTAAGCAATTTGGGTGTTTTAAGCAATTTTAGGTTCTAATCAATCTAAATAAATAATTTTGACTCTAGATTAGTAATTAGAATTTAATAAGCTTTAATTTGAGCCTAATATTGCTTAGGTTTAATTAACAATCAAAAATCTCAAAATTTGTAAAACTTGGACAAAGAAGGGCAAAACGGTCATTTTACTTAAAAATTGCCCGAGACCACCCGAGCTTAACCAATGGTTAATCATGGCTTAAAAACACCTTTTAACACATTTTAGTGAGGTTCGGGCTCAGTCGGCACGCAATCGGAGTTAAAACCGGTAAGGGCGTTTTGGTCATTTCGCGCGTTGAACTCAAAATTAGGATTCTTCTCCTCTATTAACACACATAACACAAACAATCCCTTATTAACATCAAAACATCCCCTTGAGGATGGGTGGGGCCCACGATCCTCATTTTCTGAGTAAAATAACCTCAGGGCATTTTGGTCATTTTACACGTACAGAAAATTGGGGTTTGCAATACTTGCACGAATTGCTCCTAACTTCTCTTCTAACGTTATATTCCTTTATTAAGGATTGTTTGGTCTCAAATTTTATATAATATTTACCTACGGTAATTCGGTAATTCCTAATGATAGTAAAAATTCCAGTAAAATTGGGCGTTACACTATGTAGGAATCACCTAGATAGGTCAGAGGCCAAGTCTAAAGCATGAAGACTAGTCTAGCTTTGCTTAATACCTTGTTTTGCATTAGTTAAAAGATATTTGGTGTAATTGATAACCCA
>JAMLFY010000082.1:0-78764 GCA_030441495.1 Dalbergia oliveri
ACGCGCAAAGGCTCGCACTTTGTTTTATATAAATCATTTCAAAAAAAAAATACCTATTATTTTCCACTAAGTATTTTATAAATGAATTTAAAGAGAAGTAATAACTAATAATTTGTCTTGATACGTCCTAGGCGTATTGGGGTTAAATATTAGGGTGTTACATTATGGTATCAGAACGAACCTACGGTCCCCACCTGACTGGACTCGACGGTAGTATGTCATGTGTAGTGCTTAGCTATTAGAGATAAGCTATAGGATAGGCATTCATGACCTTGTCTGCTGTCTGTGCCATGGTAACTAGCTCATTTAGCTTGGAATATTGAGCTGTAATCACCTCTGGTATTTGTTGACTTGTGTGGTTAGGGACCAATGGCACCCGGAGAAGAGGTAGGAGGAATGCAAACGTCGCCCAATAAGGAAATGAGACTCCAACTGTTGTATGTGAAATGGCTAGGCGATGGAACACGTGTTCGACCGCATGAATCAACCAAGGGACGCTGCTGAGGTCTGCCTCCTAAGGGTGGAACAAGCCCGTTTCGGGGAGTTCCGCAAGGCCAATCCCCTAACCTTCCGTGAGCTTCGAACCCGACAAGGCGGACGAGTGGATCAAGAGCATGGAGAAAATCTACTCCGTGTTGCCTATTCGGAGCAGAAAAGTCACCTTTCGCCTCATGATGCAAGCCGACGAGTTTTGGTGGGCCGGCACCCGCAGGTTGCTAGAAGCTAGAGGCGCACATCAATTGGGGATCTGTTTAAGACATACTTCTATGAGAAGTATTTCCAGAAGTCCGTGAAGAACGCAAGGACATTGAATTCATGCAGTGGTCCAAGGTGGAATGTCTGTCCACCCAATATACGGCAAAGTTTGAAGAGTTGATCAAGTTTCTTGGGTTTTCCAAGGGAACCCCGATGAGATGGAAGTGTGTTAAGTTCAAGGCCGGTTCAGGGCCGAACTTAACTTATAGCACACATGGAGATTAGGGACTTGACCCTAGTCAACAAGTGCCGGATCATCAAAGAAGGACATAAGAAGATGAGTATCGCAAGAGGCGGATCGTCCGTGGTTGGGACCCCAAGCCCCGAAGTTCAAGACGTCGCATCAAAATCAAGCAAGGAACCACTACCATCCCTACCAATCCAATTCAGTTCAAGCATCAACAACAACAACAACATCATCAACCACAACAACAAAGAGGACCCAACAATCAACTATCCCTGACAACACCCAGGAGGCCACCGTTCAACCCCAACGGCCGAGGGAACTGCAACCATCAAGGAGGAGTGAGCGGTCCTTGTAACAACATCCAACAATCAACAAGGTGAGCAACGGAACAAGAGCAAGGCACCCCAGGAGCCCTCCGCCTCCCAGAACCCGCACAAGCCGTGGAGTGCCCCCGTTGTGGAAAGAATCATGGCAATCGTCCATGCCTAGCACGGACAAGTAGTGTGCTTCAAGTGTGGCAAGCTCGGCCACTATGCAAAAGATTGCAAAGCAATGGAGGGTTGTCAAGTCAGAAGTCCCCGCCTCACACCAAGGACGGGTCTTTACCCTCAACGCGGAGGACGCGAACGATCGCACGACCTTATCGAAGGTAGTGGAACTAAATGGTAGAACCTTAACTGTGCTATATGACTCGGGTGCTACTCATTCTTTTATCTCACATGCTAGTGTCAAGTCTCTAAACTTGCAAGTTTCTAAACTTCCATTTGACCTTATTGTTTCTACTCCTACGAAATCGTCCTGTCATACATGTAATTGTTGCCTAAATTGTCATCTTACGTTGAAAATAGATCTTTTGTCATAGATTTGATTTGTTTACCCTTGAAAGACATAGGAGTAATTCTTGGCATGGATTGGCTTCACGTGAACCATGTGTTGTTAGACCGTTATATAAAATCCTTATTTTCGTCATCCCCCTAGCAAAACTAGTCAAACCTTGAAACTTTATGTAAATTCCGTAGATGTCTTTGGATGGGGAGAAAACTAAGGGATATGTCCTTCTAGCCGCTAGCGGAGTAGACTGAGGACATCAATGATATTCATGGTAAGAGAGTACCCAGGTATTTACTCGGACTGAGATACCGACTCCTTCCCAGAAGAGAAGTGGGTTCTCCATTGAGTGGGTTCCGAGAATGGACCTATCTCCATAGCCCCATACAATGTCACCCTTGGAGCTAAAAGAATTAAAAACCCAGTTGGAGAGTTGTTAGGAAAGAATTTCAGACCTAGTGCTTCACCGTGGCAGAGCCCAGGTTTTATTTGTTAAGAAGAAGGATAGGAGCATGAGATTATGTATAGATTATAGGCAATTGAATCGTGTAACGGTGAGAAATAAATACCCTTTGCCTAGGATTGATGATCTATGGACCAGTCAAAGGAGCGGTGGTCCTCCAAGATTGATTTAAGGGACTCCCCACCATGAATTGGAGAAAGGATAAGGATATACCTAAAACCGCTAGCAAGGACACTGATGACACCGGTTCACGTATGTCCTTTGGATTGACCAATGCACCCGCCAGTTCATGGACTACATATAAATAGGATCTTTAGACCCTATTTAGATAAGTTTGTGGTTGTTTTCATAGATAATTATCTCATCTATTTGAGAACTCACGAGAGCATGAAAGTCACCTAAAGTTGGTTTTATAGGTGTTGAAGGAGAAGAAGTTGTATGCTAAGCTCTCTAAGTGTGAACCTGTTGGAGGAAGTGAAGTTTTTGGGACATGTAGTATCAAAAGGAGGTATGAGCGTTGACCCTAGTAAGATAGAAGCGTGATGAATTGGGATGGCCGACCACCATATAAAAAATACTGAGCTTTTTGGGTTTAGCAGGCTATTCCTAGGTTTATCAAAGGATTTTCCAGGATCCCTTCCCCTAACCAAGCTAACTAGGAAGAACACCCCATTTTCATGGAATCCCGATTGTGAAAGGAGTTTCCAAGAGTTAAAGGGAAGGTTGACCTGAACCCAGTTTGCATTTTCCCGAACCCCATGCACCCTTCGAGGTATATTGTGACGCTCGGGGAAAGGTTTAGGCTGTGTGTTGATGCAAAATAGGCAAGTGGTAGCCTATGCGTCTAGACAACTCAAGCCTCATGAAGTTAATTACCCTACCCATGACCTAGAGTTAGCCCATAGTGTTTGCCTTGAAGATTTGGAGGCATCACTTCTATGGAGTAAAGTTTGAAGTTTTCCAGATCATAAGAGTCTTAAGCATCTCTTTGATCAAAAGGAGCTAAACATTAGGCAAAAAGTGGAATGGAGTTTCTAAAGGACTATGATTTCGGCTTAAGTTACACCCGGAAGGCCAATGTGGTTGCCGATGCCTAAGTCGAAAATCATTGGCTTATCCCACATGATGGTCAAGGAAGTTGAGCTTATAGAGAAGTTTAGGGGCATGAATTTGGGGATGTCAATATCAGAAAAGAGTGTGAAGATGTGTAGTATTAAGTAACAAGTAGGTTTAAACAAAGGGTAATGATGGCACAAGTAGAAAATGAGGAGTTTAGGGAGACTCTAGAGGCAGTTGAGGCTGGAAAGCTTAAGGGTTTTGAGCAAGGAACAGATGGTTGTGGAGTTCAAAAGGGCAAGTATGTGTACCGGCAAGATGGTGACCTCCAAGAAAGTATCTTGGAGGAGGCCCATAAAAGCCACTTCACCATCCATCCTAGTGCCACCAAGATGTATCAGGATTTAAAGAGATGTTTGTGGCCCGATTGAAAAAGGACATAGTAGCCTGGGTTAGTAAGTGCTTAGTCTGTCAAAAGTGAAGATTGAGCACCAAAAGCCTTCAGGAATGTTGCAACCTTTGCCTATCCCAAATGGAAGTAGGATAGTATATCTATGGATTTTGTGACCAGTCTACCCCGAACCCAGTCCGAGTGACGCTATTTGGGTAATAGTGGACAGGTTAACAAGAGTCGGCCCATTTCCTACCCACCAAGTTAACCTTTTCCCAAGATAAGTTGGCCCAGTTGTACATCCAAGAGATAGTAAGGCTACACGAGTTCCATCGACGATAATTCTGGAACGGGACTCCCGTTTACGTCGCATTTTTGGGAAGCCTTTCAAAAGGCGTTTGGTTCTAAGTTGTGCTTAAGCATGGCTTACCACCCTCAAACGAGTAAACAATCAGAAAGAACTATCCAAACATTGGAGGATATGCTAAGGGCATGTGTTTTGCATAGAAAAGGGAGTTTGGGATGGACCCAACGACTCTCGATCCCGCATATAACAATAGTTATCATGCGAGATTACCGATGGCACCGTACGAGGCCTTGTATGGAAGGAAGTGCCAATCGCCTTTGTGTTGGCATGATCTAAAGAACAAAGCGTTTTGGGAGATACCATGAGGGAAACCACAGAGCAAATAAGAATGATCAAGGATAGAATCTTGACCTAGCCGACAAAAGAGCTATGCGGACAAGCGGCCGAAGCCGTTAGAGTTCCAAGAAGGTGAGCATGTTTCTTGAGGATAACCCCGACTCCAGGAATAGGTAGAGCCTTGAGAGTCAAGAGTTGAGTTCAGATTTTCTGGACCTTTTGAAATCCTTAGAGAGTCGGAGGGTCGCCTAGAATAGCCCTACCCCCAAATCTTCTCAATCTCCATGACGTCTTACGTCACGAGTTAGAATTATCAATCCGATCTTAGCCATGTGTTAGAACAGGACATGTAAGGTTAAGGGAGGACCTAACTTTCGTCTCCCACCAACAAGCATCGTGGACGGGTGTCTGGCGTGAGGAATAGTTCTGCCTTGGTGAAAGTTCGTGGGACGACAAGACGGAAGAGCACACATGGGAGCTAAGAATAAGATATAGACAAAGTATCCTGAGCTTTTTAAGGTAACGAATTTCGAGGTCGAAATTCTTTTTAAGGAGGGAGTAATGTAATACCTGAATTCCTGTATAGTACAATGACGGAAATGCCCCTAAGGTCATCCCGAAATTAAAGGGGCAGTTGCCCCGGCAACCCTCGAATGGGTTAACTCGATGTGTATAGAGGGGATTGCGTTGTTATGAATGATATTCAAGGTGAAAATCTCGTTTTCAGAACTTGACTCAGAAATGACCAAAATACCCTGTGGCATTTTACACGGGTAGGAACGCAGGGTTGACACGGAACTTTTCCAAAGTCGAAAGATGTTTTTGAGTGAGTAGTGATGTTTAACACTGGGAGGTACGAGCGGGCTTAGTGCGAATTCCGTTTCCAAGAAAATAGTGTACGTGCACCTAATGAAGTAATTAGAGCAGAAACCTAAGCAATATTAGGCTCTAATCGAAGATTAATTTATTCGATAATTAATCTAGAGTCAAAATGATTTATTAAGGTTGATTAGAAACTAAAATTATTAGTCAAATTCTAATTTCATTCTTTAATCAAAGACTACTAATCAAAAAGTAATGAATAGTGTTTTCTCTCTCCAATTTCCTTAAATTAAGGAAATTTGTCTACAACCTTTTTGACCAAAAGAATGATTTTAAAATTGTTAATCTACATTAGAACACCCCTAAACCAAGCCTAATGACCCTAATTAACCTTTATTACACCTAAACACTTTCTCACAAACTCCTAACCCAAACCTTAATTAATGAAACACCTAAACGCATCATTAAACCACAATTACATGGATGATTTTTCCCTCCCTCTTGGTTTCCAAGAATTCAGAATCCTCCCCCAAAATCCATCAAATATTGATTTCAAATTTATCCAAAAAGGCTATGCCAAAGCTAGGACTTGACTACACCTAAGCTAGGACTTAAACCAAGCTTCCAAGACAAGCTTTAGAAGATATTTTCCTTCCTCCCAAAGCCAAAATTTCAGCCAGCTCTTCCCTAAATCAGCCACAACATTTCATTCTTTATAAATACCACACCTTGGAAAGCTTGGACACCTTTTTGATCATTTGCTAAGTTGAGTTTTCTTGCACTTTCTCTCATTTTCTCTCATTTTCCCTTCCTCTAAGTTCTTTTTCTTCCTTCCTCAAAGAACCACCACCACCACCTTGAGCCACCACAAACCACCTCAAACCACCACTC
This sequence comes from Dalbergia oliveri, assembly GCA_030441495.1. Taxonomy (NCBI): domain Eukaryota; kingdom Viridiplantae; phylum Streptophyta; class Magnoliopsida; order Fabales; family Fabaceae; genus Dalbergia; species Dalbergia oliveri. The sequence continues at coordinate 6,038 of JAMLFY010000082.1, forward strand.
TTATACCTTAAACACCTCCTAAACACCAAACCTCACCATTTCCAAGCTTGCATCCTCAAGGAAAAATCATCTTCCTTGAGAACCTTTGGAGGCCGAATCCTTGTTGATCACCAAGAGAAGATTTTGTCTTCTCATTTCCTTGCAAACTCAAGCTTTCTTTCAAAGCTTTCAAGATTTCACTTGGTAAGGGTTTTCTTTCAAGTTTTCTTTACTTTCTTCTTTGAGAAAGTTTCTAGTTTTCTCTTGTTTTCAAACTCTTTTTCTTCCTCCTTGCATTTTGGCCATGATGCCATTTTATGAAAATAACATAAGCTTGATGATGAGGTTTCAAGATAAAGACTTGATGATGTCTTGTGAGAAACCTCTAAAGCTTGAAACAACTTGGTCTTGGACCATACATGCTTGTGTTTTTCTTTCTTTTCCTTGCTTATGCTTTCGAATTTCCTTTCCTTTCCTTGCTTATGCTTTGAATTTCCTTTCCTTTCTTCCTCAAAGATTTCGATTTTCTCTTCCTTTTCTTGGATGATTTTGGTTTCTTTAAGCTTTGTTTCAAGGTTTGCTAAAATGAAAAGTAGATCACACAAGTTTTGATAAAGAAAATTAATCCCAAGTTTTCAAAGAGCTTAAGCTTACCCTTGCCAACCTTAAAGTTGGTCGGCCGTTCTAAGAGTTTTACTCTAGATTGAAGCCCATGAGCAATAAAATAAAGAATATGACTTAGTTCTTATGTGTTTTATTTGGACAAAGTGTTGAGCTTTGTATTTATCTTCTTAAGCTTGATGATGAAGTTCAAACCTTAAGACTTCCTTGAAGTCTAGGTGCTAAGAACTCTAAAGCTTGCCTTATGATACATAATGGGCTGAGGTTTTATTCCTTTAAAGTCTTGCAAAGAGCTCTAGCTAAGATCTAAAATAAGATGCATTCATGTTTACTTTATGCCTTGCATAGCATGTTTATTTTGATGTCATCACTAAGTTCTCAAGACTAATTAATTGGACTGGCACCATCATGTTTAAATTTCAAGCTTGCATCTCATGTTTACATTTCAAGTCATCACTTAACCTTAAAGATAATAAAGAGGTTGCATCCCATATTTATTTTATGCTCACTTTACTTTCTAATGAAGAATAAAATGAGTGCATATCATGTTTAAAGTTTATGTTACCACCTAAGCCTCCTAAAGCTAAAGGCTTGCCCAAGTATCCTATGTAAGGTTTTCAAGAAAATATTGGCATTCTTAAAGAACCATTTCGGCCTTGTGGTGATGATGATGGACTTAATGAGTTCCTCTAATCACAAGTGTCCATAGTTTGTGTTTTGTAATTTTTCCAAGCTTAGGGGCACCTAAGCAACATTGTGCATAAAATTATATACTTTAAAACTATTTTGCAAGCAAGTTAATTTAGCTATTGACCTTATGTGTAAAGGCATGATTTTAATGGAAGGATTTGAGTTCTAAAAGAGTTTTGAATCCCTAGAATTATTCCAAGAGAAAACTAGTAACTTGTATGCATTTTAATTTACAAGATTATGTGATTTTATGGGCTTATGATTTCGGTTCTGCCCTTCATGATTGGCTGCTGTACAAATGTTGTTCTAAGGTGTTAAAATGTGTAAAATTATGTTTGAGTGAAGGGAGGATCGATTTAGAGAAGTTAGAAAAGAATAAGTAACTTATAAGGATCAAGAATGAGAATTCTAGAACACCTTAATGCACAAATTTGCAAAACTGTTCCAGCATAATTAATTCAAGTGTAAATGGTTCATAATCAGTAGGATATGCATAAAAACCTTTCATAAATGATTAGGTATTAATTACTAAGCTTAAGGTGATGATAAGGACTTAAAATAGGAATTCTAGCACACTTAGACATGGCAAAATGTGATTCTGTCCAGCAAAGCTAAATTGAGGAAAAGTGAATTATAACTTAGTAAACATGCCTAGGAATCGCTCATAATTGGTTTAGGGATTGATTATGAAGCCTTAGGCAAAGACGGATCTTAAAAAGGGTCACGAACGGAGATTCTAGAGCCCCTATAAGTATATGATATTTTTCCTGCCCAAACTACATAATGCTGTTTGGAATTTTAAGTGTGCCTAAAACTTAGTGAGAATTTTAAGTAATGATCCCTTAGGTGTTATAAAAATCCTTAGTGAGGATTAGAATGACCGAAATATGAGTTTAAGACCCGTAAGGGTCATATCATAAGATACTATGAGATAGGAGGTCGAGTGAGCATATTTATGACGATGAACCTCGAGCATGATTATGATGATGTGATTGTGTTAATATCTTGAGCATGAAACCTTATGTAAATAATTGACATGACGATATGAAAGTGTCGTACCATGTATTTGAGATGCATGAGGTTTTGAAGTATAAATAAGATTGAAAAGTATGCTCATGTGAACTATGTAGTTTTTAATTGAGAAAGTTTCATAAAGAATGATACATGTTATTAAGATTATGTGGCAAGACTCAAATTTGAGGAAATTTGGAATGTAGCTGTTATGTTGCCGAATTTCCGTCAAATTTGAGGGACAAAAGGAAGTTTTTGAGAAATATGAAGTTTAAAGTTATATGGAGAGCATTTCTCCTGCTCAAATGAGGAGAAAGTAAACCGTGGGGGTATGGACGTCGAGCCATACCGAAGCGGACGAAGTCGCTGGTCTTAACCAGTCGATGCGTTTCAAAGAATGAAAGTATATGATGTTTAAGGTGACACACAAGACGTACTCCTCCTGCTCCGGTGAGGAGAAGGTAAAACGTGAGGGCATAGACATTAGCCTGCCAAAGCGGACAAAGTCGCTGGTCTTAACCAGTAGATGCGTTTCGAAGAAGGAAAAAGTCCCATGATGAGGTGATCCTTAGGCCCCCTGCCATACTCTGGAGTCGGGATTATGATGATTATGATGAATATGTTTATGATTCGCTTATCAAGAGGATAAGTAAGAACTAGTGACGACTAGTTAAGGTATGAGCTCATAGCCTAGTTTAAGGGTGCAAGTTACTATATTATTGGTGTCACAAGTATGAGAAAAGGAAAGATGTTCAAGAGAAAGGTTACATGCCACTTATATGTTGATTGATAATTGTTTGATTTACCTAAAGTATGCCATGCATCCATGAACTATTATGTTGCATACATGTATTAAGAATCATTATAAAAGACATGGACATTGGATAAATACCTTTGTGAAAACCTCATAATGAACTTATGCATGCTTAACCTTTTCATAATAAACCCAAGGTTCCTGGGGATAAACGATGACACTAGTTACTCTAGAGCTCAAAGACTTCCCTAAGTATCCTAAGGAAACTCCATTCAAAAAGAAATGGATGAGTTTTGGTATGATTCAATAATGATTTGATTTTGTAAAATACATGAATAATTTCAAGAAAATGTTGGAAAACTGTTTTATGAGGTCTCAAGATGTTTAAAATAGTTTGGAATGTGTCAAAATTAAGTTTTCTCAAATTCAGGAGGTTTTCTGGTAATCGATTATACCATGTAATCGATTACCAGAAGCTTAAAAAGGACTTTTGGTCTGGAAATCGATTACAGAGGCGGTGTAATCGATTACCACGATTTTTTCATGCCCGGAACATGTTCTCGAAACCATGTAATTGATTACCTTATAGTGTAATCGTTACCTATGTCTTTATTTTTCCGAAACGATTTAACCCCAAGTAATCGATTACCATTATATGTAATCGATTACTCAGTTGTTTTTGAAACCCAATGAATTGAGTTCCTGGTAATCGATTACTAGGAACATGTAATGGATTACCAGAACACCTTTTGTTTCCAAGAAACATCCCAAGAGAAAGCTATAACTTATATGCATTTCAACCCAAGAGATTATGTGATTTTATGGGTTCATGATTTGGTTCTATGTTTGGCTCCTGTATAAATGCTGTTCTAAGGTGTTAAATGTGTAAAATTATGTTGAGTAAAGCAAGGATCAATTTAGAAAAGTTAGAAAGGAATAAGTAATTTAAAAAGGGATTTGAGATGAGAATTCTAGAACACCTTAATGCAAAGAAGTGCAAATCTGTTCTAGCATAATTAATTCAAGGATAAATGATTCATAATTAGTAAGACATGTACAAGATCCCTTCATAAATTATTAGGTGCTAATTTCTAAGTTTAAGATGATGATAAGAGATCTAAAGTGGTTTACAACTAGAGAACATGCCTAGGAATCCCTCATAATTGGTCTAGGAATTAATTATGGAGCCTTAGGCGAAGATGGATCTTAAAAAGGGTCACGAATGGAGATTCTAGAGCCCCTTAAGCAAATGATATATTTTCTACCCTTTATGTTAAGTGCGGATTGGAATTTTGGTGAGCTCAAATCTTAGGAAAAGTTTAAGTGCCAACCCCTTGAGGTAATAAAAATGCAAATACAAGTTTAAAGCCCGACAAGGTCAAAGCATAAGATACTATGAGATAGGTGGACGAGTGAGTATGATTATGATGATGAACCTTGTGCACTTATGATGATGTGATTATGTTAGTTCCTTGAGCATGAAACTTTATGTGCCAAATTTGATATGGTGATATGATGAAATGTTGTGTTTGAGAGATGCATAATATTTCAAAGATATGAATGAAATTGAAAAATATGCTCATGTGAACTAGAAAGTTTTCAATGAGAAAGTTCCATGAAAATGATGCATGTGACTAAAACTATGTGGCATGACTGGGATTTGAGGAAATTGGAGAGTAGGTATTCTGCAAAATTTATGTCAAATTTGAGGGACAAAAGAAAGTTTTTGAGAAATATGAAGTTTAAAGTTATATGAGACGCATTTCTCCTCCTACGGTGAGGAAGTGGAAACCATGGGGGGTATGGACATCGAGCCATCCAGAAGCGGACAAAGTCGCTGGCTTAACCGTGGACGTTTCGAAGAATGAAAGTATATGATGTTTAAGGTGACACACCAGAACATAATTCTCACTGCTAATGAGGAGAAGGTAAAACCGTGAGGGCATAGACATCACCTGCCAAAGCGGACAAAGTCAAGCTGGTCTTAACAAGTCGATGCGTTTCGAAGAAGGAAAAAGTCCCATGATGGGTGATCCTCAGGCCCCTGCCCGTACTCTTGGAGTCGGATTTATGATGATTATGATTATGTTTATGATTCGCTTATCAAGAGGATAAGTAAGAACTAGTGACGACTAGTTAAGGTATGAGCTCATAGCCTAGTTTAAGGGGTGCGGTTATTTATGATTGGTGTCACAAGAATGAGAAAAGGAAAGATGTTCAAGAGAAAAGTTACATGCCACGTATATGTTGATTGATAATTGTTTGATTTACCTAAAGTCCTCCATGCATCCATGAACTATTATGTTGCATACATGTATTAAGAATCATTATAAAAGACATGGACCTTGGATAAATACCTTTGTGAAAACCTCATAATGAACTTATGCATGCTTAACCTTTTCATAATAAACCCAAGAGTTCCTGGAGGGTAAACGATGACACTAGGATAGAGGTTTTCCTCCTGAGATTCTTAGCAAGAATTTCACCCTCTTTCTTGTTTTGGTTACAGTTTCTTTTTCAGATACGAATGGCATAGTTCGTGATTTTGTTGACGCAGGTGTGAAGCTGCACTACGATCAAGCATCAGTCCTACCACTTCGAGGTTCGTTGTGCCATGCGCATTTTGCATACATGGGACGTCCTTTTGCTTCCCCGTCTCCAACTATCGCTTGGACCCGGACTTCTCTTGGCGACGACCTGATTTTTGAGAGGACGCGAACCAGGTGACGAGGCGAACGGGTCCGCCGTCGAGCATCTTGACGATGCGAGGTTACCCAGAGTGCGTGCCTGCCGAGGCCTTTGGAGACCGACCCATCAGAGGATCCTCCTTCTCATCCCTTCTCGTGGGTCCCGCCTCTCCGTACCCATGGATATCGGGATGGGTAGCGAGGAACGGTGACGAGGTTAGCACGATGTTAGGAGATGCACCCTGGGTGGAGGGCACGTGACCATCCTTCCGCCTTCACGCATCCGAGGAGCTTGCCCAGTTCATTGGATATGTGCCATAAAATGAGTGGGAGCGTCGTCCATAGCTTGAGGGAGGGAGAGTCATAGCTGGGAGTATCTTTTGGGTTGTTCCATGTATTTGTTATCATGTTTCTTATTTTATGTTATTGTCCTCTAAGCTCTCCCACTAGTATGGGTAAGACTTTACTGTTCTGTTTATATTTCTTTTGTGATGTACTCAACTATATTATAAATGTGATGAGGAATGATGTTTATGGATGGAATGTGTTCTTTAATGCTTATGTTCTCTATGTTTTATTTTCTTCCTCTTCACATTGTTTGTAACACTAATTTTTACTCTGGTTAAGAATTACAGAATTCCTCTAGGTAATTCTTACATAAAATTGAGACCAACAATCCTCAATAAAGGAATATAACATTAGAAGAAAGGTTAGAGTAATTCGTGTGAAAGTTGCAAGGCCCATTTCTGCGTGTAAAATGACCAAAATGCCCTGAGGTTATTTTACTCAGAAATGAGATCGTGGGCCCCACCCATCCTCAAGGGGATGTTTTGATGATAATAAGGGATTGTTTGTGTTATGTGTGTTAATAGAGGAGAAGAATCCTAACTTTGAGCTCCAACGCGCAAAATGACCAAAACGCCCTAAGTCTTTAACTCGGATTTGCATGCCGACTGAGCGCAAACCTCACTAAAATGTTTTAAAACATGTTTTTAAGCTATGATTAACCATTAGTTAAGCTCGAGTGGTCTGGGCAATTTTTAAGTAAAATGACCATTTTGCCCCTCTTTGTCCAGTTTGCAATTTTGAGATTTCGATTCGTCTAACGAAACCTAAGCAATATTAGGCTCAAATTAAAGCTTATTAAATTCTAATTACTAATCTAGAGTCCAAATTATTTATTTAAATTAATTAGAATCTGAAATTGCTTAAAACACCCAAATTGCTTACTAATTCACCTAAGCCCTTAATTGTAAATTCTCTAATTTGCAGAAGATACCTACCTACACCTACATAATACATGGAACACACAAATTTTATCCTCCTTGGGCTGTAATGCACGAAATTTTGGTCCATAATGCATCAGAAAATTTGTCAAAGAATGCACAAAAACCAAGGTATGAAAACAAGGAACCATGAAAACATGATTCCATGTTTTAGCCACCACAAGATGATTTTCCTTCCTTGTTTCCTCCTCAAATTTAGTCAAATTTTCCTCCTCCTCTTGTCCATACATGAGCTTGAATTCTTCTATAAATAGCCATGCTTAGAAGTCATTAGAGACTTGCTCAAAAATTTCACAACTTCAAGCTTTTCCTAAGCTCAAAAACTTTCTTTCTTTTTCTTCCCTTGGCCGAAATTCTTTCTTCAAACCTTTCAAGGATATTTTCTTTCATTTCACTTTAAGAAACCAAGTTCTCTTCCTTTCTTTCAAACCACAAAAGGTAGGGAGTTGTCTTTAAGCTTATTTCTATGTTTGCTAAGTGTTGTTCTTGGTTCAAAATGATGATTTCATGGACTTTCTCTAGCTTTTCCATTCGGTTTTCTTCTTTTCTTTCCTTGAACATTTTGGCCATAAGGCCTATATGGGAATATGATGATAGCTTGATGATGAGGACCTTGAGTGTTGGTTGTAAATCCATCACAAGTTAGGCCTCTAAAGCTTGAAAATTCCACTTGATGCAAAACTTTAAAGAATGATGTTTTTATGATGTAAAAATAAAGATCTTGAGTTTAGAACTTGAAAGATGTATTTTTCACTTTGTCTTGCTAAGATATATTGGGTTGAATTTATATTTCTCTAAAGTCTTGGAGGAGCTCTAGTAAAGAAATAAAATGAACTTGCATCCATGTTTAAGTTTATGCCTTGCATAACCATGTTTACTTTCTATGTCATCACTAAATTCTCAAGAATGAATAAATGAACTTGCATATTCATGTTTAAATTTCCAAGCTTGCATTTCATGTTTATGTTTCAAGTTGTCACTTAATCTTCAAAGATAATAAAGAAGATGCATCTCATATTTATTTTATGCTCTCACTTTATTTTATAATGGCTAAAAGAATCAATGCATGACATGTTTATTTTATGTCATCACTTAAAGATCCTAGCTCAAAGACTTGCCCAAGTATCACAAGCAAAGTTGAAAATGGTAGTATCCTAAGGATGCATATTTCCTTAAGATTATTGGAGTTAAAAAAATTTATTCTTTAAGAAGTCTAAGTTGGAGCTTTGATAAGGAATTCTCTTCTCCCTTTTACTTCCAAGCTGGACTACGCGCTCAGTTTCTTATTTTCTTTATTTAATTCTCTTCTCCCTTTAATTTGGTCAATACGGACTTAAAGTTCCGTTTCTTGCATCATGTTTACAATTCCAAGTTATCACCTTATAAAGATAAGATTAAAATGAGGTTGCATAGCATGTTTATGATTTTAGTATCACCTAAATCTTTAAAAGCTCAAGACTTGCTCCTTTTATCTTAAGTGAGAATTTTAATCATGAACATTCTTTCAATGTATAAATTAACCTAAGATGAAGTAATTTAAATAGCTCCTGATTTTGGTTCTATAATTTCTTTCAAGATACAAAAATAATTAGTTTCTAAAAGAGTTTTAAGGCTTGAAATGATATTACGGGAAACTAATATCTTGCATGTACTTAAAATGAGATATTAAACAATTATGTGAGGTTCATGATTAAAGCCGCTTATCTAGTAATATTACTATGATTTGATATGTTTGAAGTTGTGATAATTATGAATAATTCTATGCATGAAATAATGAGAATATTATTTGTTATTAAAATTTACCCTTGCTGGGAAAGTCCTGCATAAGTAATTGGAAAGGTTCTGGCTAGGAAAAATTTGGTACTTAAGCGTGTCCATTGTGACCCACCTCTCTTTCCTAGGAATCTCCAGGTGCATGAATCCAGTTGGTATATATCTCCAAAATAAGACTATAAATGAGAAAAGGTTATAATGATTATGATTGAGAATTGGATTATGATATAACATGCAAAGGCTCAATGGTGGCTTAAACATATAGAAAATGATCCTTTGGACCCATCAGACTATAGGTGGTGAAAAGGTGATTCTTGCCCCCTAACCCGTTCTCTCAAAAGGGTAGAGTTAATTTTACTTATCAAAAGGGATAAGTATATGCTAGTGACGACTAGTAAGGTATGAGCTCATAACCTAGATTACTCCCAAAAGGGTGGAGTATAGGGTGGCCCAGGAAAATGATGATGAAAGTAACTTTAAGTCACCTAAGAAACTAAGTAAATGCATTATGTGAATATGATGTTCTGCTATGCATAGTATTTATGAAATGATGATGAGAAATATGATGTTCTGCTATGCATAGTATTATGAAATGATGATGAGGAATATGATGTGTTTTTATGCATAACTATGTTATTATATATGAAAGGAAAAGTTCATTATAAACATGACATGCTAAGTTTATGATGCATTATAAGACGCATGATTAAAACCGATGAACCTCGGTAAAGTATATTTTCAAACTTAATAAATCAATCTTAGCATGCTCACTATTTCATAATAACCCAGAGGTTCCTGGGGACGATGATGATGACACAATGCATCATGAGGTGAGTACCCTCCTGAGATTCTTTTATAAGTTTCTCACTCCCTCTATTTTTCTTTCCATCTCGTCTTAGAAACGAAGGAAGTGTTCGTGAATCACATTGAGGTTTCAGGTAGCTGAACTTGATCCTACTAGTTTCACTCATATATTTAATATACTATCCCTATCCTTGGAGTGTTATTATTAGGTGCCATTAATGGATGTCCTTACATCCATATATTATTTATGTTTTGTTAGATTGCCTACACCTAGTCTTATTCTGTTGGTAGGCAAACTATCTATGTGTTATGTAATTATGGATGTTATATGATGGAGCCAATATGATGTGTTTTTCATGCTATATTCTACACGTTATTTGCTTTATTTCGATTATTGTTCACGTTATGCGCGGCTCACGTTTTCAATTATGTTTTTTTTAAAAAAAAATGGCTCGTAATTTCACTAAGTATTTTCAAAGCATGATTAAGGAATTGAAGCAAAGAGTAAAGTCTAGTAATTAATCAAATACGACTTAGGCATATTGGGTTAATTATTAGGGTGTTACATTTTGGTATAGAAGGTTCGTCCTAAGAGCCTGAGGATTGGACTCACTATGCTTCTAAAGCATACTACGTTAGAAATGTCATGTGTATATGTTTATCATTAGGATGAGCTTGAGGATTAGAGATGCATGACCTGTATGTTGCACGTGCCATGGTAACTTGCTCACTTTGCATGGAATGTTGAGCCTGATCACCTAGTGTTGCTGTTTTGTGTGTATAGGGACCAATGGCACGTCGACAACAGACTAGGAACGCGGCACAGATAACCAGGACAGAGACTGCCGAAGCTCCGTGATGTGGCAAGGACAATGAGGATGATGATGGAACGATGGATTCAGATCGCCAAGCTAATGCGAATCAAGGCCATGAGATCCCAGAACACGCTCGTTTGGGGAGTTTTGGGGCAAACCCACCAGTTTCAAGGGGACCCTCATCCAAATGTTGTAGATGAATGGATTCGGAATATTGAGAAGGTCTTTGCTTAGTCCCATGCTCAGAGGAGCAGAGGTCACCTCGCTACCCATATGCTTGAAGGTGATGCGGCTTTTGGTGGACAGGTGCCGAAGGCTTCTGGAGGCGGAACCGGACATTGATTGGGAGCTATTAAGGTCTATTTTTATGAGAAGTATTTCAGAGTCTGTCAAAATGCCAAGGACATTGAGTTTATGCAACTTGTCCAAGGAAATATGAATGTGCCCAGTACACTGCAGATTTGAAGAACTTATTAAGTTCTCAAGGATGTATCAGGGGTAACCCAACGAGTTGGAAATGCATTAAATACGAGTCAGGGTTAAAGGCAGAGCTTAATGTGGAGGTTGCGCATTTGGAGATTAGGGATTTCTCTACCCTAGTTAACAAATGTCATCATTGAAGAAGGGGGGGAAAAGCACCTCAAAAGTTCAATAATATCACCAAGAAGCTGACACCTCAAGGTCAGACGTTCAGAGGCAGAACCAAACCCCATTCCTCACCTCAATAAGACCAAGGGCCACAAAGGAACTTTCAACAAGGAAGGCTGAACAACAACAACCGCTACAATAACCCCAACAACAATCAAACAACAATAATAACAACAACAAGGGGAAAGCACCACAAAGAGGTCCGCGGCACCTCCACGACCCCCACCATCCACGGATGTCCAAGTGCGGCAAGAATCATGGAAGCATGCCATGTCGAGCGAACAAATGTTGCTACCGGTGTGGAAAGCAGGACCACTCTCTCAGAATCACGAGAGGAACCCTCCAATCCCCAACCCAAAGCCGCAATACCAAGGAAGAGTCTTTACGTTAATCCTGAAGAAACGACAAAGTCATGGAATCTCGTGGAAGGTAAGTGTAATATGTATGGTAAAAACTTAATTGTCCTGTATGATTCTGGCACTTCCCATTCTTTTATTCCCACTCATGTGTTAAAAGCCTTAACTTGCATGTGAAGGAGCTTCCTTTTGATCTTGTTGTTTCTACCAGCATTGGAAAACCCGTTAGGACTTGTAAATGTTGTTTAGATTGCAATTTGTTATAGGAATAGATCCTTTGTTTTAGACCTTATTTGTTTACCCATGCGAGGTTTAGATGTGATTCTTGGCATGGATTGGCTGAGGCCGAATGTCCTGTTAACTGTTATGAGAAAACCATCACTTTTCTTCCTATTTCCATTGAACCTAAGAAACCCATAAGTCTGTACATAACTATTGTGGAAATGGGTACTGGTAAGGGTGAGAATAAAGGCTATATTTTCCTAGCCGCTAGTGATGTAGACTTTGAGCAAAGTATCGATGAGATACCAATAGTAAGGAATTATCTCGAAGTATTTCAAGATGAGAATCCAGAGTTTCCCCTAAGAGAGAGATAGAGTTTTCCATAGAATTGCTTCGGGTGGGGACCCATATCCATAGCCCCATCCAGGATGTCTCCATTAGAGTTAACGAGTTAAAATCTCAATTGGAAGATTTATTGGAGAAAAAGTTTGTTAGGCCTAGTGCATCACCTTGGGGAGCTACAGTGTTGTTTGTGAAGAAAAGGATGAAAGTATGAGGATGTGTGTTGACTATAGGCAATTGAATAAAGTGAAGGTGAAGAACAAATACCCTTTGCCTAGGATAGATGACTTGATGGACAGCTTAAAGGTGCAAGTATGTCTTCTAAGATTGATTTGAGGTCAGGATACCACCAATACAGGGTGAGAGATGAAGATATACCGAAATGGCCTTTCGAACTCCCGAATTTGAGCCATTTAAAGTTAGTAATGTCCTTTGGATTAACTAATGCTCCAGCAATTTTTATGGATTACATGAATAGGATCTTTAGACCCTATTTAGATCAGTTTGTGGTTGTCTTTATAGATGACATTCTCATCTACTCTAAGACCCACGAGGAGCATGACGCCACCTAACCATAGTCCTGGAAATCCTAAAGGAAAAGAAACTATATGCCAAGCTTTCTAAGTGTGAATTCTGGTTGGATGAGGTGAAATTTTTAGGGCATGTAGTATCTAAGAAAGGAATTGCTATAGATCCTAGTAAGGTGGAAACGGTCGTGAAGCTGGGAAGACCAACCACGGTAATTGAAGTAAGGAGCTTCTTAGGTTTAGCGGTTATTACCGTCGGTTTATCAAGGGATTTTCCAGGATTTCCCTACCTTAACCAAGCTAACTAGGAAACACCTTTTGGACCAGGAGTGTGAAAAGAGCTTTCAAGAGCTAAAACACAAGCTAACCTCAACCCCGTGTTTGGTACGACCCGATGTGCCTTTCGAAGTGTACTTGATGCTTCGAGGAAGGGTTTGGGTTGTGTACTGATGCAAGATAGGCAAGTGGTGGCCTATGTCGAGGCAACTCAAGCCACATGAGGCAAATTACCCTACCCATGACCTTGAATTAGGCGTCGTGTTTGCTCTGAAGATTTGGAGACACCATTTATACGGATTGAAGTTTGAGGTGTCTCTGATCATAAGAGTTTGAAATATCTCTTTGATCAAAAAGAGCTAAACATGAGGCAAAGAAGGTGGATGGAATTCTTAAAAGATTATGATTTTGGGTTGAACTACCATAGGGCAAAGCTAACGTCTACAAATGCCCTAAGTAGGAAATCTTTACAAGTATCCCATTTGATGGTGAAGGAGGTTGAGTTAATTGAGCAATTTAGAGACCTCAACCTAGGATGACCTTGACCACTAAGGGCATAAGAGCTTGCCATCTTAGTGTGACGAGTGAATTTAAGGAAAGAATTGCTCAAGCCCAAAGGGAAGATACGGAATTTCAAGAAACCTTAGAAGCGGTAAGAGCTGATAGTTGAAAGGTTTTACCCAAGGAAATGATAGTTTGTGGAGATTTGAAGGTCGTATATGTGTACCTGCTATTGGTGACCTAGGAAAGGATATTTTGGAGGAAGCCCATAAGAGTCATTACCCTTCATCCGGGTGCCACCAAGATGTACCAAGATTTGAAGAAGATGTTCTGGTGGCCAGGTTGAAGAAGGATGTGTGCACATGGGTGAGTAAGTGCTTGGTGTGTCAAAAGGTGAAGATTGAGCACCAAAGACCTTCCTGGAATGTTGCAACCTCTAGATCCCCAGAGTGGAAGTGGGATAATATCTCCATGGATTTTGTAACGCTGGACTACCAAAGACCCAGGATCATGATGCCATTTGGGTAATAGTGGATCGGTTGACTAGTCAGCCCAGCTTTTACCTATTAAGGTGACTTATTCCTTGGATAGGTTAGCACATTTATATTAAGAAAGATAGTAGAGTTTAGAATACGTCGACGACAATCTGGAGTGAGATTAATGATCGTACGATTTGGGGAGCCTTTCATAAGGCGTTTGGTTCAAGTTTGTTTGAGCACGGCTTATCACCCGGCAAAGATCTGAAAGAACTATCCAAACCTTAGAGGATATGTTAAGGGCATGTGTTTTGGATCAAAGGGGAAGTTGGGATAAGTACCTGCCGCTAATCGAATTTGCATATAACAACAGTTATCATGCAAGCATTGGTATGGCACCATACGAGGCCCTCTATGGACGAAATGTCAATCTCCCTTATGTTAGTATGAACCCAGGAGGCAGAGTTTACTCGACCTGATATTGTGAGGGAAACAACGGAACAAATCAAGAAGATTAGGGATAAAATTCTTTCCTGCTAAAAGTCGAAGAAAAACTATGCGGACAAGCGGCGAAAACCGCTAGATTTTCAACAAGGGGCCATGTGTTCCTAAGGTCACCCACCACAGGCATAGGCCGAGCAATGAAAGTAAAGAAATTGAGCCCCAAGATTTCTTGCCGTTTGAAATCCTTAACAAAGTCGGGTCTCTAGCTTACCGTATAGCCCTTCCCAAAGTCTGTCCAACCTTCATGATGTTTTTCATGTATCCGGTAAGGAAGTATAGGTCTACCAGTCATGTACTAGCAGGAACATGTACAATTAAGAGAGCCTAACGTTTAACTTGCCACACGAGAACGTTGACCGAGGATAAGCAATTAAAGAAATAAGGCTTACCCTGGTCAAAGTAGCATGGGGACGAGGTGAAACCGAAGAATTACATGGGAAGTGGAAATAAGACATGCAAGCACAATACCCCGAGCTATTCTAAGGTAACGATTCGAGGGCGAAATTCTTTTTAAGGAGGAGGTAATGTAACACCCGATTTTTACAATAATTAGAAATTCGAATTACTCTAGGTAATTCTACATAAAATTTGAGACCAAACAATCCTCAATAAAGGAATATAACATTAGAAGAAAGGTTAGGAGCAATTAGTGTGAAGTTGCAAACCCTAATTTCTGTACGTGTAAAATGACCAAAATGCCCCTGAGGTTATTTTACTAAAATGAGAATCGTGGGCCCCACCCATCCTCAAGGGGATGTTTTGATAATAATAAGGGATTGTTTGTGTTATGTGTGTTAATAGAGGAGAAGAATCCTAACTTTGAGCTCCAACGCACGAAATGACCAAAACGCCCTTGCAACTCTTTTAACTTCAAATGCCATGGGTAGACGCAAACCTCACTAAAATGTTTTAAAACATGTTTTTAAGCTATGATTAACCATTGGTTAAGCTCAGTGGTCTCGGGCAATTTTTAAGTAAAATGACCATTTTGCCCCTCTCTTTGTAGGTTTGCAATTTTTGAGATTTCGATTTGTCTAACGAAACCTAAGCAATATTAGGCTCAAATTAAAGCTTATTAAATTCTAATTACTAATCTAGAGTCAAAATTATTTATTTAAATTAATTAGAACCTGAAATTGCTTAAAAACACCCAAATTGCTTACTAATTCACCTAAGCCCTTAATTGTAAATTCTCTAATTTGGAAAGATACCTACCTACACCTACATAATACATGGAACACACAAATTTTATCCTCCTTGGGCTGTAATGCATGAAATTTTTGGTCCATAATGCATCAGAAAATTTGTCAAAGAATGCACAAAAACCAAGGTATGAAAACAAGGAACCATGAAAACATGATTCCATGTTTTAAGCCACCAAACAAGATGATTTTTCCTTCCTTTGTTTCCTCCTCAAATTTAGTCAGATTTTCCTCCTTCTCTTGTCCATACATGAGCTTGAATTCTTCTATAAATAGCCATGCTTAGAAGTCATTAGAACTTGCTCAAAAATTTCACAACTTCAAGCTTTTCCTAAGCTCAAAAACTTTCTTTCTTTCTTCCCCCTTGGCCGAAATTCTTTCTTCAAACCTTTCAAGGATATTTTCTTTCATTTCACTTTAAGAAACCAAGTTCTCTTCCTTTCTTCAAACCACAAAAGGTAGGGAGTTGTCTTTAAGCTTATTTCTATGCTTTGCTAAGTGTTGTTCTTGGTTCAAAATGATGATTTCATGGACTTTCTCTAGCTTTTCCATTCGGTTTTCTTCTTTCTTTTCCTTTAACATTTCGGCCATAAGGCCTATATGGGAATATGATGATAGCTTGATGATGAGGACCTTGAGTGTTGGTTGTAAA
Source organism: Dalbergia oliveri (assembly GCA_030441495.1). Classification (NCBI taxonomy): domain Eukaryota; kingdom Viridiplantae; phylum Streptophyta; class Magnoliopsida; order Fabales; family Fabaceae; genus Dalbergia; species Dalbergia oliveri. The sequence continues at coordinate 22,164 of JAMLFY010000082.1, forward strand.
TCCATCACAAGCTAGGCCTCTAAAGCTTGAAAATTTCACTTGATGCAAAACTTTAAAGAATGATGTTTTTATGATGTAAAAATAAAGATCTTGAGTTTAGAACTTGAAAGATGTATTTTTCACTTTGTCTTGCTAAGATATATTGGGTTGAATTTATATTTCTCTAAAGTCTTGGAGGAGCTCTAGTAAAGAAATAAAATGAACTTGCATCCATGTTTAAGTTTATGCCTTGCATAACCATGTTTACTTTCTATGTCATCACTAAATTCTCAAGAATGAATAAATGAACTTGCATATTCATGTTTAAATTTCCAAGCTTGCATTTCATGTTTATGTTTCAAGTTGTCACTTAATCTTCAAAGATAATAAAGAAGATGCATCTCATATTTATTTTATGCTCTCACTTTATTTTATAATGGCTAAAGAATCAATGCATGGCATGTTTATTTTATGTCATCACTTAAAGATCCTAGAGCTCAAAGACTTGCCCAAGTATCACAAGCAAAGTTGGAAAATGGTAGTATAAGGATGCATATTTCCTTAAGATTATTGGAGTCAAAGAATTTATTCTTTAAGAAGTCTTGAGTTGGAGCTAATAAGAATTCTCTTTCTCCCTTTACCGGTCCAGTGGAACTATGTAGTATATATGAAAGGAAAAGTTTATTATAAACATGACATGCTAAGTTTATGATGCATTATAAGACGCATGATTAAAACCAATGAACCTCGGTAAAGTATATTTTCAAACTTAATAAATCAATCTTAGCATGCTCACTATTTCATAATAACCCCGAGGTTCCTGGGGACGATGATGATGACACAATGTATCATGAGGTGAGTACCTCCTCATTCTTTTATAAGTTTCTCACTTCTTCTATTTTTCTTTCTATCTCGTCTAGAAACGAAGGAAGTGTTCGTGAATCATATTGAGGCTTTCAGGGTAACTGAACTTGATCCTACTAGTTTCACTCGTATATTCATATATCTATCCATATCCTTAGAGTGTTATTATTAGGTGCCATTAATAGATGTCCTTCCATCCATATATTATTTATGTTTTGTTAATTGCCTACACCTAGTCTTATTCTGTTGGTAGGCAAACTATCTATGTGTTATGTAATTATGGATGTTATATGATGAAGCCAATATGATGTGTTTTTCATGCTATATCTGCATGTTATTCGCTTTATTTCGATTATTGTTCACGTTATGCGCGGCACGTTTTCAATTATGTCTTTTTTTTTTTTAAAAATGGCTCGTAATTTCAATAAGTATTTTCAGAAGGATTAAGGAATTGAAGCAAAGAGTAAAGTCTTGTAATTAATCATAGATATGACCTAGGCGTATTGGGTTAATTATTAGGGTGTTACATTGTTTATGTTACGCGCAAAGGCTCACACTTTGTTTTATATAAATCATTTCAAAAAAAAAAATTTACCTGTATTGTCCGCTAAGTATTTTATAAATGAATTTAAAGAGAAGTAATAACTAATAATTAGTCTTGATACGTCCTAGGCGTATGGGATTAAATATTAGCCTATCAAAATAAAAGGCAACGGCTAAAAAGTGTTAGCGTTGATTAAATAATTGTTTCCTTTTTACAAAAGATAGGCAGGTTAGAACCCGTTCTCTTTAACCTAAGGCAACGTTTATTAAACGTTGCTTTAAAATCTATTGCAATAGCCCTTTACTTAGAAAACTGTTGCCTAAACTAACTAAAGGCAAGGTTTTAAAGCGTTGTCTTCAAAAAGTGTTGTCGTAGGCCTAAAATGTTGTAGTGAGAAGGCAATCTTAGAGCACCTTGGGGCCAATAAGTTATTAACTCACTAAAAGTAGGGTTTTCTTGCCTTTTCTTTCAAATTTGTTCTGATATGTTTTGGTTAAGCTAGGTCCAAAATTTCTAGTTATGTTGGATGATATTATGTTGATATTGATGTATTATTTTGGTGGTAGGTTTAGATGGTGTTAGAGTATGATTTTGTTTAAAGGAAATCTTGACTAGGTTGCTGGATTTTTGGCTTTCCTGAAGCAGGAGTTATGCACGAATTTTCTGGTATAGTTGTAGGTAGTTTCATGAGCTATAAAAATTATATGTTGGAGTTAAATCTTAAAATAACTACATGAATTTTTTTGGGTGTTTATTTTAAGGTTTACTACCTAAAAAAAATCAGAAACCATAATGAGACTTGCTATCTTGATTGTTGAAACGAGGAAATAATGTTGTCTAATTTTATTACCATAGCAAATGATTGAACTAGCCCTTAAAATTCTTACATGAAGTTAATAACATATTGAAGTATCACTGCAAATTTTATTGTGCATTGGTTCAATCATTTGCTAGGGTTAAAAATTATGAGGACTCTAATTTCTAAGCTGAATTGGTGGTCCCTAACCACTAAATTTGTACAATTTACTGAAGGAGTTAGAGAGCTCCGTTTGTGTTAAAATTTTTATGGGACCTTGTGGACACATTGAAGTGTCTGGGTAATTTTTATAGCCTCTTAATTGATTGTTTGGTGGGCAATTTAATTTGTGTTACGACGTGTGAAATCTGCCTAATTGCTTGAAAAGAACCAAAGACTCGAATTGATAATATAATGGCATTTTGGTTCTAGTATGAAATGAATATTTGATTTTTAATGTTTGGCCATATGACTTATGGCACATAAATGCATGCTAGAGGAAATAAAGAGTGGTTTATGAGACATGATTGAAAATGCATTGTGAATGAAATACCTACATGTGGCTTATGCGTGCATTTGGGAAAAGAGAAAAGTACTAATGCAATTATGTGAAAAGAGAATATATATAAATTTCAATCGTGCATGCTCTAACATATGGACAAAACAAAAACAAGACTTAGATTGAATTAGGGGAAAGAGAAAAGAGAAACTTTCCCAAATTTGTTTTGAGTCGGTAGATGTATCGGCTAGGAATAGATCTGTGTATGATTCGGAAATGGAAAAAATGAAGTTCGAATGATCATGTATAGGAATAGTTCGTTCCTAATAGCAGTCTACTTCCTTTAGTGGTGTAATCCACTATAAATACCATTTGGTATAAACTATCTATTTGTGGAATTGTCCACAACAAATACCCGTTAGGTATAAACTAAGTCTTTCCTATGTCAATGAAAAGAGAAAAATGCACTGATTTGATTTTTGTGGCCATAAGTGAATACATGTCACTTGGGAATAATTTCACTATGGGTATCATAGGCATACTCATGTTAGTCTGAATTGTTTGGCTTGTGTAATTTAGTAATTGTTGGAACACTATGAGGTATATGCTTTAAGTGATGGAATGCTAAAAGAAACCCACTTTGGAAGAGTTGTTTTTGAACATTAAATGAATCTTTGATATATGTTGCATGCTCACATTTTCTTAATAAATCGAAGTGGCTAAGGCGATGACGAATGAATATTATGATGGTGTAACTGGGAGTTGCCCTATAAAGAATTGTGTAATTCTCACCCTACGTGTTTGTGTTTTTGTGTTTCACCTTAGGTTGATCAGGAAACTACGAGGCGTTACACTAAAGGAATTCGATCTAGGAGTTTAGTAGTTAGTGTATTTATTATGTGTACTTAGTGGTGTGTATATATTTGTAAATGAAGTAGAGAACATGTATGTATTCAAGCTCATAGAAAGAGCTTCCTTTTGTACTTACTTATGAAATAAATAAATGTTTTGTTTATTTGTTGTATATATTTAATAGAACCACGAATTGGTTACTACTCAACTTGATCAATCTTGCTATAGATAACTAAGAAAGGTCCACAAATTTATAAGTAACAACTCCTAAGCACAATGTCATGACTTAAGAATGACATTGTACTTGGGAGGATGTTACATTATGGTATCAGGAGAGCAGTTCATCCTTGTAGGACCTTGAGGAATGGACTGGCTATGCTTCCTTAGTAAATATCATGCATTATAATTTTATATGTGTGTATGACGTTGTTTTGGAATGTTGTGGATTGCTACCACACTTAGCTTGGTATTAAAATTGATCAATTCAATAATTCTTGTTTGGTGTGACAGGAATGATGACTTCAAATTGGCAAACTAGGAGTGGAAGGGGGAACCGTAATGATGGACACCTTTCATGAGATGGCAGAGGCATGAGAGGACAAGCTACAGGAGCCAACCGGATGACGAAAGGTTGATCGACATGCCGAAGGAAATCCAGGGGGAATCCTAGAGGAGTAGAAGTGGAGAAGGAATACCAGAAGTTCGTAGAGTTTAGGAAAGCAAACCCCTCGTTCCGAAAGAGCCTTCAATCTAAGTAAAGCGGAAGAATGGATTAAGGTCATGGAGAAGTTTTTTCAGTTCTTCCTTGCATTGAGATCCGAAAAGTGGCTTTTGCTACCTATATGCTAGAAGCAGATGTCAAATTTTGGTGGGTGGCACCAAGGGATTATTTGAAGCATCCCAAACTGAAGTTACTTGGGATATCTTCAAAGAAGCTTTCCACAAATATTTCCTTGTCGGTGACAAATACAAAGGAGCTGGAATTCATGGCGCTAAGGCAAAGGTCTATGAGCATAGCGAGTATACAGCTAAGTTTAAGGAACTCTGAAGTTTTCCTGTAACACCTAATAATTAACCCAATACACCTAGGCAGTATTTGATTAATTACTAGGCTTTACTCTTTGCTTCAGTTCCTTAATCATGCTTTGAAAATACTTAGTGAAATTACGAGCCATTTCTTTTTTTAAACATAATTGAAAACATGAGCCGCGTATAACGTGAACGATAATCGAGATAAAGCAAAAAACAAATAGACATATCATGAAGAACACATCATATTGGCTCCATCATATGACATCCATAATTACATATTACATAGATATTTTACCTACCAGAGAGTTAAACTAGATGTAGGCAATCAAACAAAACATAAATAATATATGATGGAAAAATATCCATAAACGGTACCTACTAATAACACTTCAGAGATAGAATAGATATCGAAGCTCACGCACAAAGTTTAGCGATACGTTCCTCAAACATAATAAGTTGGTTCACCAGGATCAAGTACATTACCAGGTGAGAGCATTAACGGGAATCATGAACATCACCTTTACTTTCTGAAGACGGCATGGAAAGAAAGAAAGAAAGAAAGAGGGAGTGAAACTTATAAAGAGTCTCAGTGGGGTACTCACCTCATATGTATCGTGTCATCATCATCGTCCTTAAACCTCGGGGTTATTATGAAATAGCGAAGAAGCTAAGATTCATTTATTAAGTTCTGAAATATACTTCCTAGAGTCGTTAGTTTTAATCATGCGTCTTGTAATGTATCATAAACTTAGCATGTCATGTTTATAATGAACTTTTCTTATCATATATCTCATCGCAATCATAATAACATAGCTATGCATAAGACCACGTCATATTACATCATCATCCTAAATACTATGCATAGAAGAACATCATATTCACATAATACGTTACTTAGTTCCTTAGGTGACTTAAAGTTACTTTCATCATCATTTTCCTGGGCACCATTTATCTCCACCTTTGGGAGTAATCTAGGTTATGACTTATACCTTACTACATCGTCAAGCATATACTTATCCCTTTTGATAAGTTAAAATCAACTCTACCTTTTGAGATAATGGTTTAGGGGCAAGAATCACCTTTTCACCACCTATAGTCTGATGGGTCCAAATGATCATTTCCTCATAAGTTTAAGTCACCATTAAGTCTTTGCATGTTATATCATAATATAATTCTAAATTCATAATCATTCATAACATTTCTCGTTTATAGTCTTATTCTTGGAATAATATATATACAATATTAATCATGCATTTGGGAGATTCCCAGGGAAAGATGGGTCACAAATGAACACGCTTAAATACCAAGTCTTTCCTAGCCAGAACCTTTCCAAATTACACTTATAGTAATATACTTTCTTCAAGCAACAAAGTAAATTTTTAAATAACAAAGAATATTTCATTATTCATGCATAAGCATTTCTCCTTTGTTTGCAACAACAACTATAACATGCAAGCCTGAAATCATTCAATGACGTCAAATACTTAATAAGCACTAAATCATCATAGACTTATCATTTAAAACATCAAAGAGGCATCATCATAAATCCTTATTGAAAAGTTTGTAAACAGAACGAAACTTAGAATCGGGCAACCTTAATTATTGAACTAATTAATTATGCATCTAAGGGATTTATTACCATCAATTATAAGTCTTGAGAATGTTATTAGACTATATGGGGCAGCATAGACAGTAAGTTGTTCTTAAGGTTTAGATATGCTAGAAGTTGCATTTTTAACCTTTTCTCGTTACCGGCTTTCCTATGATGCTAAAATTAATTACTAAACCAATTATGAACCATTCTCCCTTATCTAAACATGATAAAATCTGGTTCTTAAGGCCACTAAAGGCTCTGGAAAGAATGCATAAATTTCATTCTCTAAAGTTAGAAATCTTGCTTACGATTTTCTAGGAAGCTAGTTTTATCTCTAACATGCATAGAATCATTCCTTTAGCAATAAACCATAATTATCACAACTTCAAACATATTAAACCATCATCATACAGTATACTAAGCTCAGATTAGTGGCTGAATCATGAACCTCACATAATTGCTTAAAATCACATTTTTAAGTACAAGTAAGATACTAGTATCCCGTAAAATCTTTGCAAGGCCTTAAAATTCTTTTAAAAACTAATTCTTTTTGTTACTCTTGAAAGAAATTTTAGAGCTAAATCAGTAGCTTATTTAAAATCACTAGGCCTACCTTAATCATGAGGCCGATTTATACATTGAAAGATCTTCGTTCACTAAGATAAAAGGAGCAAGTTTTGAGCTTTAGAGATTTAGGTGATAACTAGAATCATAAACATGCTATGCAACCTCATTTTAATCTTGTCTTTATAAGGTGATAACTTAAAATTATAAACATGGTATGCAAGAAAAATTGGCGTAGCAATTAGCCTCGACAAGTGGAGGGAGAAAAGAATCTTAGAAAGGAAGCGGCGGTAGTCCAAGCTCAAGGTAAAGGGAGAAGAGAATTCTTATTACATCTTATTAAGCTCTAAACTCAAGACTTTAAAGAATGAATTCTTTGACTCCCATAATCTTAAGGAAGCTTTAGAGTTTTTATTACCATGGTTCCAACTTTGCTTGTGATACTTGGGCAAGTCTTTGAACTCTAGGATCTTTAAGTGATGACATAAAATAAACATGTCATGCGTTGATTCTTTTAGCCATTATAAAATAAAGTGAGAGCATAAAATAAATATGAGATGCATCCTCTTTATTATCTTTGAAGATTAAGTGACAACTTGAAACATAAACATGAAATGCAAGCTTGGAAATTTAAACATGAATATGCAAGTTCATTTATTCATTCTTGAGAATTTAGTGATGACATTGAAAGTAAACATGATTGTGCAAGGCATAAACATAAACATGGATGCAAGTTTTATTTTATTTCTTACTAGAGCTTCCTTCAAGACTTTAAAAGAATTATAATTTAAACTCAATATACATCTTAGCAAGACAAAGTGAGCTTTAAAGATTTCATTATTAGCTATCCTAGAAAATTTCGATAGTCCTTGCAAAACAAATAGCAGAAAAGGAGAAGTTCAAGAGTCATCTAGAAATAAAAAATTGTTAAACATCATTTTAAACTAAAAACAAACTTAACAAGAAATGAAACATAAGTGTCAACATATTTTTCAAGTTCTAAACTCAATACCTTTATCATATAAAAACATAGTTGCTTCAAAACTTTGAAAACTAATGAAACCTTTAAGTTTGAGAGGTCTAACTTGTGAAGGCTTTGCAACCAATCTCAAGAACCTCATCATCAAACCATGGTCTCATCATAATCTAGGCCATAAGGCCGAATATAGAGAAGAAAGGAGAAGGAAACCGAAATATGAAGCAAGAAGAAGTACATAAAATCATCATTTTTAACCAAGAACAACACTTATCAATACTTGAAATTAAGCTTAAAAAGCAACTCCCTACCTAGTTTGGTTTAAAGAAGGAAGAGAACTTAGTTTCTTTGAGTGAAATGAAAGAAAATCTTCTTGAAAACTTGAAGCAAGAATTTTGGCCAAGGAGGAGGAAGAAATAAAGCTTTTTGAGCTTTTGGAAAAACTTGAAGTTGTGCAATTATGAGCAAGGTTCTGAGTTTCCTTATTTAACACCCTAATATTTAACCCAATATGCCAGGATGTATCAAGATTAATTATTAGTTATTACTTCCCTTTAAATTCATTTACAAAAATACTTAGCGGAAAAATATAGGTAAATTTTTGAAATGAAACACGTGAAATAAAGTACGAGCCTTTGCGTATAACATAAACGAAACGGAAAGCGGAAGAATAAATCAGTCATACAAATCAAAAGCCATAAAGAACACATCAATCATGAAAACATTCCTCATAATAGTAATTAACATAGTTTAATACATCACTATAGAAATATAAAGGAAAGCATAAAGTCTTACCCATATAAGTAGGCGGTTTTCAGGTCAATAACAGAAATAAGAACATAACAACGAATGCATAAAACGAGCCCCAAAAGATATCCCCAAACTAGGACTACTCCCACCTCGAACTATGGATGGTGCTCCTCCTCGTCCTCGATGGCACATATCCAATGACTCGCAGCTTCAGGTGCATGAAGACGGAAGGGTGGGCGAGCATGCCCTCCATGACGTAGGCGCATCTCAGAGGATGTCGTGCTAACCTCTCCTACGTTACCATCTCCTGCCTGCCCATCCGAATGTCCATGGGTGTAGCGGGCAGACAGCTCCGAAAAAGGATGAGAGGGGGATCCTCTGACGGGTAAGTCTCGAACATCTTGGGGGGCGAGGCACGTCTCGGGGGTAGCCTCGTCCGTTTAAGGAGGCAAGACGGCGCGATGGTTCTACTTCGTCTCAAAGTCGCGTCCTCTCAAAAATCATGTCATCGCCAAAGGGAGAAGCTGGGTGAAGCGGAAGTGGAGACTGGAAAAGCAAATGAGCATCCCATATATGCAAAATGCGTATAGCATAACGCCCTCGAAATGGTATGACTGATTAATACGTCGTAGTAAGCTCCCACGGGCACATAAACAAAAATCACGACGACTCCATGAGGGTCTGGAGACGTAACGAAGAGAAACGAGAGAGGGGTGAGAATCTTGCTAAAGAATCTCAGTAGGGAAATCCTCTATCCTAGTGTCATCGTCTCAGTCCCAGGAACCTTGGGTTTATTATGAAAAGGTTAAGCATGCATAGGTTCATTATAAAGTTTTCACAAAAGATATTTATCCAAGGTCCGTGTTCTTTATAATGAATCTTAATGCATGTATGCAACATAATAGTTCATGGATGCATGGCAGTACTTATAGGCAAACCAATAATAATCAATCAACATATAAGTGGCATGAAACTTCTCTTTGAACATCATTCCTTCATCTTAATCTTGTGACACCAAACATAAAAGTAATTGCACCCCTTAAACTAGGCTATGAGCTCATACCTTAACTAGTCGTCACTAGTTCTTACTTATCCTTTGATAAGCAAACCATAAACATAATCATAATCATAATCATCAAAATCCAAAGACTCCAGAGTACGGGTAGGGGCCTAAGGATCACCCATCATGGGACTTTTTCCTTCTTCGAAACGCATAAACTAGCTTAAGCCGCAACTTTGTCTGCTTTGGCAGGCTAATGTCTATGCCCTCACGGTTTTCCTTCTTCCTCAGAAGCGGGAGTACATGAGTGTGTCACTTTAAATGTCATGTTTTTTAAAAACTTTCTTGAGTCTCTCAAATTTGATGAAAATTTGGAGGCATAAACAGCTACTTTTTGAATTTCCTCAAATTTGAGTCATGCCACATAATCTCAATCACATGCATCATTTTTATGGAACTTTCTCAAATCAATAACTTTCTAGTTCACATGAGCATATTCCTCAATCTCATTCATATTTTGAAACCTCATGCATCTCAAATACATGGCACAATATATCAACATATCAATTATACACATAAGGTTTCATACTTGAAATGTAATCATATTCACGTCATTAAAATATACTCTCTCGGTCTCATGCTCACATCACTCCTCCTTTCTCATGGTATATCTGTTTGGCCCTACAAGTCTTGAATTCTTTCTCATAATCTTATCACCCATTGCAAGTCTTTATCATATCTAGGGAATTGTTCTTTATAATTCTTCTAACATTATACTCACTAATTCATCCAACAGCATTATATAGATTACTCATCAAGATCATTTATTCAACTTCGGGATTCTAGATCTATGCCTTAAACTCTTAAGTTCTATCTTCGCTAAAAATTCTATGTTCAACTCCTAGGCATAATCACTAGTTGAACTATCTTCCTTAAGCTCAATTATGCTGGAAAAGAAGTTATTATTCTTGTGTCTAAGCACTTTAAGATTCTAGTTCTAAATTCTCCTGTTTGTTTAGTTTCACCAATCTTACAAAAACATTCCTCACTTCGCTAAGCATCATATTTGATCTCTAACTCCTCAAACAGAATTTATACAGTGGCCACAAAAGATAAGGGCAGAAACCAAAAATGTTCATCACACATAATCATATAAACTCAGGTTATAAGTGCACACGAGTTGCTAGTTTTTCTCTTGGGACAATTTCAGGAGTAAAAGGTGTTTGTTATCGATTACATGTGCTCGTAATTTGAATTTCCAAGCTAAATTTATTCCTAGGTTAAAACAACGGGGTAATCGATTATATAGTGTAACACTTAATAATTAACCCAATACACCTAGGTTGTATCTGATTAATTACTAGACTTTACTCTTTGCTTCAGTTCTTTATTCATATTTGAAAATACTTAGTGAAATTACGAGCCATTTTTTAAACATAATTGAAAACGTGAGCCCGCATTAACGTGAACGATTAGCGAAATATAACAAGACATATTGAGAATTTAAATACATCACATCACATCATATTGGCTTCATCATATAACATCCATAATTACTAACACATAGATATTTTGCCTACCAATAGAGTTAAGCTAGGTGTAGGCAATAAAGAACCAATATAAATAGCATATGGATGGAAAAATATCCATTAACGGCACCTCTAATAACTCTTCAGAGATAGGGATAGATATCAAGCTCACGCGCAAAGTTTAGCAATACGTTCCTCAAGGATAATAAGCTGGTTCACCAGATCAATGCGTCTACCAGGTGAGAGCATCAATGGGAATCACGAAATATCACCATACTTTCTGAAGACGAGATGGAAAGAAAGAAAGGGAGTGAGAAACTTATAAAAAAATCTCAAGTAGGGTACTCACCTTATATGCATCGTGTCATCATCATCGTCCTTAGAACCTCGGGGTTATTATGAAATAGTGAGCATGCTAAGATTGATTTATTAAGTTCGAAAATATACTTCCAAGGTTCGTCGATTTAATCATGCGTCTTATAATGCATCATAAACTTAGCATGTCATGTTTATAATGAACTTTTCCTTTCATATATAATAACATAGTTATGCATAAAACCACATCATATTCCTCATCATCATCTCATAAATACTGTTAAGTACAGAACATCATATTCACATAATGCATTTACTTAGTTTTTTAGGTGACTTAAAGTTACTTTCATCATCATTTTAGCAGCCTCTATTTACCCTTTGGGAGTAATCTAGGTTATGAGCTCATACCTTACTAGTCGTCACTAGCATATACTTATCCCTTTGATAAGTTAAAGTCCGACTTCTACCCTTTTGAGAACGGGCTAAGGAGCAAGAATCACCTTCACCACCTATAGTCTGATGGGTCCAAAGGATCATTTTCTTATATAAATTTAAGTCACCATTAAATCTTTGCATGTTATCATAATACAACTCTCAATTCATAATCATACAGGATGCATAAACATTCTCATTGTTTGCAACAGCAACTATAACATGCAAGCCAGGGAATCATTCAATGATATCAAATACTTAATAGGTAAATCACTACATAGACTTATCATTTAAAACTTTGAAAGAACCATCATCATAAATTATTACGAAAAATTGTCTTAAACAATCGATACTTTAGAAGTCGGTAACCTCAATTATCAAAGTAATTAATCATGCATCTAAAGGATTCATTATCATCATTACTATTAATTATAAGCCTTAAGAACGTTATTAAACTATATGAGACAGCATAGGCAGCAAGTTATATTTAAGGCTTACGGTGTGCTAAAAGTTGCATTTTTAACACTTTTCTCGTTCCGTTTTCCTTATGATGCTAAAATTAATTACTAAACCAATTATGAATCATTCTCCCTTATCTAAACACAATAGAACTTGGTTCTTAGGTTTGTTAAAGGTTCTAGAAAGAACGCATAAATTTCATTCTAAGTTCTAGAAATCTTGCTTTGGTTTTTCTGGAAGCTAGTTTTATTTCTAACATGCATAGAATCGTTCCCTCAGCAATAAACCATGATTATCACAACTTCAAACATATTAAACCATCATCATATAGTAGTACTAAACTTAGATTAGTGGCTGAATCATGAACCTCACATATTTTCTTAAAATCACATTTTAAGTACATGTATGATACTAGTTCCCGTAAAATCTTTGCAAAGTCTTAAAACTCTTTTAGAAACTAATTCTTTTTGTTAATCTTGAAAGAAATTATAGAACTAAATTAGTAGTTATTTAAAATCACTTTGGGCCTACCTTAATTATGAGGCCGATTTATATATTGAAAGAATTTTCATGATTAAAATTCTCACTTAAGATAAAAGGAGCAAGTCTTGAGCTTTATAGATTTAGGTGATAACTAGAATCATAAACATGCTATACAACCTCATTTTAATCTTGTCTTTATAAGGTGATAACTTGGAATTATAAACATGATATGCAAGACTTGAAATTTAAACATGATGTGGCTCATATTATTATATCACGAAAGGTGATCTGTTGAAATAAATATGATTATGCAAGCTTGGAAATATAAACATGATGCAAGAGCTTGAAATAAATAAGAAACTGGAACGGTGGTAGTCCGCAATGGACCAATGGAGAGAGATCTTAATAAAAAGAAATAAGAAGCGAAGCGGCGGAGTTGGCATAGACGATGAAGAGAATTCTTATTACATCTTATTAAGCTCCAAACTCAAGACTTCTTAAAGAATGAATTCTTTGACTCTAATAATCTTAAGGAAATTGAAAGTGAGCTTTAGATTTCTTATTATTATGGTTCCAAGAACCTTATTTCTTGAACTCATCATCAAACTCAAAAGAATCAGTTAGAGAAATCTAACGATTTTTCCATAAAACTTTTGATAACAAAAACTAAACCTTGGGCTTTAGAGGTTCATTAAGTGATGGATTCATAAACACCATCATGATTCCTCATCATCAAACCATGGTTACTAACAAGCCAGTAAAAGGAAACTTTAAGCAAAGAATCAAGAGAAAGAACATGAAATAAACTCCCTACCAAGTTGTTTCTTGTTTCCAAAAGATTAAGCTTGAGCTTATAAGAAGTGAGAACAATAAAAATCTAATGCTAATGAGGGTGATAGATTTGGTCAAGAAAGGTTTGGTGGAGGAAGGATTTTCTTGTGTTTTTGTGTTTGGCAATAGAAAGGTTATGTGTTTAGGAGTTGATTTATGGTTGGATTGTATATACTTGAGGTTTAGAGCTTAGTTAGAGGTTGGAAATCTGAGTCTCTTGAATATGAATGAGGAAGAAGAAGAAAGCTAGAAATATTGAGAGAATTAGAGAACTTTGAGCAAACTTTGAGTGAGAAAACTATCAAGAAAGCAAGTGCTAAGTCTAAGAGAGTTTGTGTATGCATTTTGGCCTTGGAATATAGCCATTTGGGGGCTATATGGACGTGCTAATCAGGCTGGAAAAATGGAGTTTTATTTCAATTTTTAATTATAGGAAACATTAAAGAAAGAAAGCATAATTAGTGGTAATAGTTTTATTTATGTATAATGGATGAAAAACTCCAAAATTTGGTACTAATGGGGGACAAAGGTGGCTGATTACCCTATAGTGGAATTGAGTGGGATTTCTTTTGATTAAATATGGCCTTAATTGGTGGAAAAGAATACTAAAGAAATGATATTTTGGTTGGATATGTTTGCAAGTGTATGGTTGTTGAAAAACATAAAAACATGGCTGATTATGGATCATGAAGTGGTGCCATTTCTGATTGCATTAGGATCAAATTGGCTTTTATTTTTTAGTGGGAAATCATGTATTAGATGTTTAATTACTTAGGTAAAAGGTTAGGAATCAGTAGGTTAGTGAAAAAGGGTAAAATGTTAGGTGTTTAGGTTAATTCAAGACAAGGTAAAGTAAATAATCATACATTAGTAAATGAAGTTAATTTCAAGTAGATAAAAATCAATTTGTAACATAAATTCAAAACTTAAGATAAGAAAATATAGTTTTACTAGATTTTACCTAAAACCTCACACTGTAAACTTGATATAATACATTTTTGTAATTAAGGAAAAGAAAATATAATTTTTCCTTAAGTAAATATTTTAATTACCTCAAGTAATTATTTTTAACCTTAGGTAATTAATTTTTAACTCTAAGTTAATGATTGAAATCAATCAATTGAATTGGAATTAAAATTGTCTTAATTACTTAAGTAAAACTCATTAAGCATTCACTAAGGCAAAAAGGTAATTTCATGTAAATTCATTATCTGGACATCCTCCAATTATACTTCAAATGGTCTTCAACTTTTGGGTGAAAACGATTCAAAAGTTACATCATTTCATGTAAAGTTACCGTAAGGGTAAAACGGTAAATTTTCACAAAAACTCCGGGCTCCAGGGTTAACTGTTGTTAAACATTTACTTAAAACATCATTTAAAACCTTTTGGTGAAGTCAGGCTAACAATGATGAATATTGTTAATTAACCAGGGGCGTTTTGGTAATTTTGACATCAAAACTCAAAATATGAGATTCTTCTCTTCTTAACACACATAATACATATAATCCCCTATCATCATCAAAACGTCCCCTGAGATGGCCAGGCCGCGATACATCTTCTGGGTAAAATGACTTCAGGGGCATTTTGGTCATTTCACGTCCAGAAAATGGTTTGCGACTCTTGTACGAATCGCTATTCAAATTTCTCGTAACATCTTCTCTAATGTTATATTCCTTTATTGAGGATTATTCACCTCGAATTTCATGTAAGTTACCTACGGGTAATCGGATTAATTTCAAGACGCAAGTAAAAATTAGGGCGTTATACATAGCATGGTAATTGATTACTTAGGGTTAAATCTATTTCCAGAAAATAAATAACATCGGAGTAATCGATTACACTAATAGGTAATCGATTCCAGGGTTTTGAGACGATACTGGGCATGAAGAACATCCTTGGTAATCGATTACATTTCTTGGTAATCGATTACCAAAACCAAAAACCCTTCAAAAATTACTGGTAATCGATTACATAGCTTTAATCGATTACCGGATTCTTAGAATTTGAGAACAATTTTTGACACATTTCAAACCATTTAAACACCTTGAGACCTTATAAAATATTTTCCAACATTTTGAAATCATCCTTACATTTTACAAAATCAAACCATCATTGTATCATACTAAACACATTCACTTGTCATGGTTAAAATTTCCTTTTGAAGATACTTAGGGCAAGTCTTTGAGCTCTAGAGTATTTAGGTGATAACATAATCTTAAACATACTATGCACTTCATTTTACTCTTCATTACAAAGTAAAGTGAGAGCATAAAATAAATATGAGATGCAACTTCATTATTATCTTTAAGGATTAAGTGATGACTTGAAATATAAACATGAAATGCAAGCGTGGAAATTTAAATATGGTAATGCAAGTTGATTCATTTATCTTTGTGAAATTAGTGATGGCATCAAAATAAACATGAGATGCAAGATATAAACTTAAACATGAATGCAACTTATTTATCTTAACTGAGCTCTTACAAGACTTTAGAGGAACATCAATAGCCTTAACCCAACATGTATCTTAACAATGGAAGATGAGCTTTAGTTCTAACACCAAGTCCTCAAAGGAGGCTTTGGTTTTGAACTTCATCATCAAGCTCAAGAAAGTAGATTAAAACAAGAATACCAACATTTTAGCAAAACAAACACAAATAGAACTACTCATATTCTTTATTTTATTGCTCATGGGCTTCAATCTAGAGTAAAACTCTTAGAATGGCCGACCAACTTTAAGGTTGGTAAGGGTAAGCTTAGAGCTCTTGGAAAACATGTGATTAATTTTTCTTACCAAAGCTTTTGTGATCTACTCAATATTTTAGCAAACCTTGTTCAAGCAAATGAAAAAGGAAACCGAAACATAAACCAAGGAAAAGAAAAGAACACAAGCATATATGGTCCAAGACCAAGTTATTTTCAAAATTTAGAGGTTTCTCACATGACAACAACAAGTCATTATCTTGAAACCTCATCATCAAGCCAAAGTTTTTCTCAATCAAAGGCTCTAGGCTGAAAATAAAAAGAGATGGGGAGAACTTGAAAAACCAAGAGAAGCACTAGCACTCTCCCTTAAAGGAAGCACACAAAACTTAGAAAATAAACCCCTACCTAAAGAAGTCTTGAAGAGAGATGTAAGGAAGCTTTGTTTTCTTGATGAAATGAGAAGGAAATCCTCTTGAAATCTTAGAGAAGAACTCGGCCAAAGTGAGGGAGTTTGAAAGGAAATGAGAGGATTTTGCAAGAAGTGTAAACTTAACAAATGAGCCAAAGTGTGACAAGGTTCATCAAGGCTTGGTATTTATAGAAATTTTCAACAATGAGGCTTCCATGGGGGAGGAGGAACCGGCCACTTGGGGGAGGAAGGAGAGAAGAAATATCTCTTGGCCAAGGCATGGTCTTAGGCATGGTGTTGAGCATGGGCAAGGCATGGTGAGGTATGGGTTTGGGTATGGCTTAAGGCATGGGCTTGGAATACAACAAAAATCAACATGTGGCACCATTTTGGGAGGAAGATTTCGGCAACATATCAGCCAAGGGGGAAGGGATTTTTTTCATGTAATTGTCGTTTAAGGATGTGTTTAGGTGTTTCTTTGCTTAAGGTTTTGATTAGGGGTTTGTAAGAAGGTGTTTAGGTGAGGTAATTGGGTAATTAAGGATGTCAAGACTTGATTAGGGAGTGGTCATACTAGATTAACAAATTAAATTCATTTTCTTAGTCAAATGAGGTATGGCACAATTCCTTAATTTAAGGAATTGGAGAGAGAAAACATATTCAAGATTCCATGACTAGAAATCTTGAATTAAGGAATTCAATTAAAGTTTATCTAAGCAATATTAGGTTCTAATTAACCTTAACAAATTATTTTGACTCTAGATTAATTATCAAATAAATTAATCTTTAATTAGAGCTTAATATTGCTTAGGTTTGCTTAATTGCGTCGTAACTTAAGTATTACACTGTTTTAGGGGCAAAATGGTAATTTTGCACTGAAACTGCAGCTAAGCCTTCCGAGCAGAACTTAAACATCAAACATCGCTAAAAAACATTATTCTAAACTTCCTGGAAAAACTTCGGGCTCAAACGGCACCTTTTACCCTTGTAGACACGGAGGGTTTTTGGTCATTTTGAGTCGAAAGTTCAGAAAACGATTTTTTATCTCGATATCATTCATAACAATATAATCCCCTTTAAACATTGAGTTGACCCATTCGAGGATTTACGGGCAACTGTTCCTAAAATTCGGGTAACATCTTCTCTAATGTTATATTCCTTTATTGAGGATTATTCAACCTAAAATTTCTTGTAAGAATTACCTAGGGGTAATTCGGTAATTTTAAGACGCAGGTAAAAATTGGGCGTTATAATAGTTGTGGTAGTTTCATGAGCTATAAAAATTATATGTTGGAGCTAACATGTTAGACTAACTACATAAATTTTTTTGGGTGTTGATTTTTAGTTTTATTCCTCAAAAAATTCAGAACTGAAATGAGCTAAATGTTGTCTTGATTGTTGAAACTTAGGCAATAATATTTTCCAATTTATTACCATAGCAAATAATTGAACTAGCCCTTAAAATTTTTACACAAAATTATAACATATTGAATTATCACTGTAAATTTTATTGTCTATTGATTCAATCATTTGCTAGGGTTAAAAATTATGAGAACTCTTCATCATTTATGAATGGTGGTCCCTAAACACTAAAGTTGTACAATTTACTAAAGGAGTTAGAGAGCTCCGTTTGTGTTGAAATTTTTATGGGACCTTTTGGACACATTGAAGTGACTTGGGTAAGTTTTATAGCCTCTTACTTGATTGTTTGATGGGCAACTTAATTTGTGCTACGATTGTGTGAAATTTGCCTAATTGCTGGCAAAGAACTAAAGACTCAAATTGATATTGTAATGGCATTTTGGTTCTAGTATGATATGAATATTTTATTTTTAATGTTTGGCCATATGACTTATGACACATAAATGCATACTAGAGGAAATAAAGAGTAGTTTATGAGACATGATTGAAAATGCATTGTGAATGAAATACCTACATGTGGCTTATGCGTGCATTTGGGAAAAGAGAAAAGTACTTGATGCAATTATGTGAGAAAATAGAATATATACAAATTTCAATCGTGCATGTCGACATATGGACGTATCGGCTAGAAATAATCTTGTGTGTGATTCAGAAATGGAAAAAAAAATGAAGTTCGATGATCACATATAGAAATGAGCTCATTCCTGATAAGCGTTTATTTCAGTGGTGTGATCCACTATAAATGCCATTTGGTATAAACTATCTATTTGTGGAATTGTCCATAGCAAATACCCATTGGGTATAAACTAAGTCTTCCTATGTCAATGAAAAGAGAAAATGCACTGATTTGATTTTTGTGGCCATAAGTGAATACATTTCACTTGGGAATAATTTCACTGTTATCATAGGCATGCTCATGTTAGTCCTGAATTTTCTTCCTTGTGTAATTTAGTAATTGTTGGAACATTATGAGGTATATGCTTTAAGTGATGGAATGCTAAAAGAAACCCACTTCAAAAGAATGGTTTTTGAACGTTAAAATGAATCTTTGATATATGTTGCATGCTCACATTTTCTTAATAAACCAAAGTGGCTAGGCAAATGACGATGACATTATGATGGTGTCACTGGGAGCTGCCCTCCTGAGAATTATGTAATTCTTATCCCTATGTGTTTGTGTTTACGTGTCGTGTAACACCCTAAAATTTAATTAAAAATTAATTTGAGCTTTGTTAATCTTAATTTCAAAAATCTAATAGTTTAGCAATGATGAGGGCGGCCCAACAAACCTCTCCAAAAAAAAAAAATTTCGGCTGGTGAATAGTAACTCAGCCCACAAGCCGCTGGGAGCTGAAACTACAATTCGACCGTCCGAAATTAGGAAAACATGGGAATAAGGTTAGAAATGGGTGGGAATGATAATTTTATACTTAAAATTAATTTTTGGGTAATATCGGTTTAATGGATTAACGCTACCCGTTCGGTGACTGATATCCAGTTTCTTACACGAATGAAACTTGCAATGCAAGTTTGCCACCTAAGGAGGACAAGTGTGTGGCTTGAGATGTGCCACACAATTACACCTTTATGACTAACCAATAGAAATTGCACAAAATTACAATATTTATCTTCAAAGAAAATAATTTCATAATAATTAATGTGTACATTATCTTAAAGGAAATAAAAGAAAATAAAAAATTCTCCATTTCTTTGCTTCAAGTCGGGCAGACCTCCTTTGAGCTTTCTTTCATTTTCTTCTTCATCTCCATACCAATGTTTAGCTTGAAAACTCTAAGATACAACATCAAGCATCCACATGTTTCATCACAAACACAAACTACCCCTTGAAAACTTGAATCAACTCCTTATAACAAACTCACATCTCATCACCAAGAATCATAGCTGCTATCCCTGCCTTGTTAGAAGAGGGTTTAAGAGGTTTGATCAATAATTGGATGTAGGAGTTCTTGAAAAGAATCAAGAACAAGTACAAGAACTTCAAAGAATCAAGTAGGGCTTTTCTTTGCCTTTTCTCAAATTTATTCTAATGATTTCTGATTGAGTTAGGCCTGAAATTTTTAATTATATTGATGGATAATATGTTGATATTGATGTGTTAATTTTGGTGGGGTGTTTGGATGATGATAGGAATGACTTTTGTCAAAAGGATTCTGAGTGATACTTGCTGGATTTTAAGATTTCTAAATCGTACTAGGTAAGAGTAAAATTCTGCCAAATGGTGCCTTTGTCCTGGAAATGAATTAAACTCTTGATTTAGAAGTCAAATGATCTTTGGTTCAAGTATGATGTACATGAATGCATGCTAGTGACATTAAAGATTGGTTTGTGATAGATGCTTGTGATTGGTTGTATATATGAGCTTTAGGCTTGCGTTGGTAAAAAGAATTGTGAAAAATTAATGACATATATATATATATTGGAAACATTATGACATTTAGAAACTAGGCTAACTCATATGGTAATATGAGCTTAAGGATGATGTATGTACTAAGTAAAAATGAAGTCCCCTTTAGTTCAAAAAGGGCACGCAAAGGTTCCCTTTAGTCTATAAAGGGCACGGGAAAAGTCCCTGAATGTGTAAAGGGCACGGATAGGTCCCCTTTAGTCCAAAAAGGGCAAGAAAAAGTCCCCTTCAATGTAAAAGAGGGCACGTAAAGTTGAAAGTAAATTATTATGACGTTGAGTATATGACATATGTATCCTTGAGTAATGGAGTAATTAAAATAAATCCACTTCGAAAGAATGACTTTTGAACTTTAAAATGAACCTTTGATATATGTTGCATGCCCACAATTTTACTAATAAACCGAAGTGGTTGGGACGAATGAACGATGGCATGAGTTTCATTATATGTTTGGGGATGCCCTCCTCGAATTTTAGAATTCTCACCCCTATGTGTTTGTTAGGTGATCTAGGTTAATTCCAAGGAAGGTAAAGCCTACAAGAAACTCAATTGAATATCTAGCTTAGTAGTGAGACTAATCTCTGTTGTATTTAGATATGTATAAGTATCTGTAAATATAGTAAAAGAATAGATGTGTACTAAAGCTCATAGAAGAGCTTCCTTTTGTACTTACATATGAAATAAATAAATGTTTTGTTTATTTGTTGTATATATTTAATAGATCCACGAATTAGTTACTACTAAACTGATCATTCTTGCTATAGACAACTAAGAAAGGTCCGCTAATTAATGAGTAACAACTCTAAAGTGACGTCATGACTTAAGGATAGGGTTGTTCTTGGAGGATGTTACATGTCGCCTGTAATGATCTAAAGAACTAAACTACCTTACACTAAAGGAATCGATCACAAGTAGTTTAGTAGTTAGTGTTTTTATTATGGTCTACTTATCGTGTGTATATATTTGTAAACGAAGTAGAGAACATGTATGTATTCAAACTCATAGAAGCTTCCTTTTGTACTTACTTATGAAATAAATAAATGTTTTGTTTATTTGTTGTATATATTTAATAGAACCACAAATTAGTTACTACTTGACTTGATCAATCTTGTTATAGATAACTAAGAAAGATCGCTAATTTATAAGTAATAACTCCTAAGCATAATGTCATGACTTAAGGATGGCATTGTACTTGGAGGATGTTACAAGTCTCATCAAAAGCAATATGAATAGACTCTTTCTATAGTCATAGTTCTTTTATTATAAATTCTAAATGCTTCTATATAGAGAATAACCAAAAAATATTTCTTCAGATTTGGCATCAAATTTGCCTAGTTATCCTTACCATTATTCAAAACAAAACATTTACATCCAAAGATATGTAAGTGAGAAATATTGGGTTTTCTCCCTTGTATATTTCATAGAGGATTTTCTTTAAAATTTGCCTTATCAAGGCTCTATTCATAATATAACAAGCAGGGTATTTACTCATCCACCATAAATATTACGAGATTTGAGTCATTAAGCATAGTCCTTGCTATTTCCTCTAAAGGGATTTTCTTTTAACAACTCCATTTTGTTGTGGAGTTCTTGGTGCATAAAAGTTATGCTCAATTCCATGATCATCACAAAAAATTTCAAAAGATACATTTTCAAATTCCCCACCATGATCACTTCTTTTAGATGCAATGTTAAGATTTTTCATTTTGAATAATTTTTGCAAGTTTTTTAAATGTAAGGAATGCATCACTCTTATGAGCAAGAAATAAGGTTCATGTATATATAGAATAATCATCCATGATCACTTGAGCATAGTAACCTCTAAAACTCATAGTTCTAGATGGACCAAAAAAATCCATATGCAAAAGTTGTAAAGGTCTAGTTGTTAATGACATTTTTAATTTAAAGACCCTTACTTGCTTTCCCTATTGGCATGCATCAGAGTTTATCTTTTTCAAATTTGAGTTTTGATAAACCAATTTCTAAATCTTTTGAAACCAACTTATTTAGGTGATCCATGTGAATATGTACCATTCTTCTATGCCATAACCATGAATCATCTTCCTTACTCATGAGACATTGTGCATGATTTGAAGGAATATTGTCTAGGTTTATCATATATACATTTTATTTTATGTCCTATAAACTTTACTTGTCTATCCTTTTTACTTTCAATAAAACAATAAAGTGAATCAAATAAGGCCCAATATCCTTTATCACATAATTGACTAACACTTAATAGACTATGTTTAAGACCATCAACAAGTAAAATATTTCTATGAGAGTATGGGATCTTTACCAACTTTGCCAACTCCAAGAATTTTTCCTTTATTGTTGTCTCTATATGTTACATGTCCACTTTTCTTGAGAGTAATGTGTGTAAATTTTGATGCATATCTCATCATGTGCTTGGAATAATCACTATCAATGTACCAACTTTGCTTCAAATGTTCCTACATCACAATAAAGGTACCCAAATTTTCTTAGGTCCTTGAATGTTAGAGTTAGGCAGTGTGCCCTTTGGAACCCATATCATTTTTCCTACTATATGTCCATTCTTTCTACTATAACAAATTGATGCACTATGACCTTTCTTACCACAGTAGAAACATGTTAGGAATGGGAACTAGTCATTTTAGATGATACAAAGAAGTTTTTATAAAACTTTTGCTGACCCTTTGTATTGTATCCTAATAAGACCTTATTAAAACATATCTTTGTTTTCCTAATAAATATCTTAGTTATTTTCCCAAAGGTAAACTTTGCAAGAGTATTTTTAAATCATTTATCTCTTTATCAAACTTGTTGCATGATGAGCATGAGTAGGATTTAATAGCATTCTCATACACTAAGCATTTAGCACATGATGAGTTTGCATCAATTAATCCTAAAGTTTCATTTTGAATTTGGTATCTCCAACTCTTTGTTCAATTTTGAAATCTCTTTTTCTAAGGTTGAAATGACTCTCTTAGAGGATGAAACTAACTTTGTAAGTTTGATATATTCTTTATGCAAATTATAAATGCATCTTGAAGTTCATCAAATGAAGGAGATAATTTAAAGTTAGAGGACATTACCTCTTCATCACTATCACAATCTTTAGCCATGAGACTTAGATTTGCAACTTCATTTTCAGAGTCACTTGATGAGTCCATGCCATTCTCCTCCCATGTTATGTATGCTTTCTTTTCTTTCTTATCTTTGAAAGAATTTTTCCAAGTTTTTCCATTTTCTTTTTGTAAACAGGGCATTCATTCATGTGTCCTATTGATCACATTCATAGCATCTTGGGATTGGAGATGATTCTTCACCCTTTTTGAAATTTTTCTTAGAGATGAATTTTGGTTTTCTTTGATTTCCTTTTTCCTTAGAAGTTGTAATGCCCAAATTTCTCGTATTTAGAGTACACATGACCGAAATGCCCCTAGGTCATTTTCCAAAAATTAAAGAACAGTTGCCCAACCCTCGAATGGGTCAACTCGATGTTTAGAGGGGATTACGTTGTTATGAATGATTTTCGAGGTGAAAATCTCGTTATAAACTTTCGGCTCAAAATGACCAAAATACCCTCCTGTCTACACGGGTAAAATGTGCCGTTGAGCTCCGAGCTTCCAGGAAGTTTAGAATGATGTTTATGAGCAATGTTTGATGTTTTGTTGAGCCAGGAGGTCCCGGGCAGTTTAGTGCAAAATTACGATTTTGCCCTAGAACAATGTACATAAGCCTAATGACAAGTTAAGTAAACCTAAGCAATATTAGGCTCTAATCGAAGATTAATTTATTTCGATAATTAATCTAGAGTCAAAATAATTTATTAAGGTTAATTAGAACCTAAGATTGCTTAGATAAACTCTAATTGTATTCTTTAAATTCAAGATTCCTAGTCATGGAATCTTGAATAGTATTTTCTCTTCCAATTCCTTAAATTAAGGAATTGAGTCATACCTCATTTGACCAAAAGAATTATTTTAAATTACTAATCTAATAAGGTTACCCTCCTAATCAAGTCTTAAACCACCTTAATTAACCATTTTCTCACCTAAACACTTGCCTACAAACTCCTAATCAAAAGCCTAATCAAAGAAACACTTAAACACATCCTTAAACCATAATTACATGAACAAAAATCCCTTCCCCTTGGCTGATGTGTTGGGAAAATCTGCCCAAATGGTGCCACATGTTGATTTTTGATGCACTCAAGCCCATACCTTAGGCCATACCTTGCCTATGCTTCCAACCATGCTTGCCATGCCTAAGCCCATGCTTTTGTAAGAGATATTTTCCTCCTCCGTTGACCTTGAAAAGCCATCAGCCATTCCCTCCCAAATCAGCCAACATGTCTCATTTTTCTATAAATACCAAGCCTTTGAAGACTTGGTTGCTCTTTGGATCATTTGCTAAGTTTAAGCATTCTTCTTTTCTCTCATTTCCTCTCAAATTCCCTCAACTTGGCTGATTTCTTCCTCAAGACTCCAAGAGGATTTCCTTCTCCTTCCATCAAGAAAACAAAGCTTTCTTACATCTCTTCAAGACTTCTTAACGTAGGGGTTAAGTTTTGATGATTTTTGTTTGTGTTCTTCAAGAAAGTTCTAGTTTTTCTCTTGGTTTCAAACTCCTTTCCCTTCCCTTTCTTTTTCGGCCAAGAGGTCTTTTACAAAAAGAATGTGAGCTTGATGATGAGGTTTCAAGATAATGACTTGTTGTTGTCATGTGAGAAACCTCTAAAGCTTGAAACAACTTGGTCTTGGACCATACATGCTTGGATTTCCTTTCTTTTCTTGGCTTAAGTTTTGGTTTTTCTCTTCCTCTTTTCCTTAAGGATTTCAGTTTTTTCTTCTTTGGATTTGAACAAAGTTTGTAAAATATGTCTAGTAGATCACAAAAGTTTTGTTAAGAAAGTTAATCTTATGATTTCAAAGAGCTCTAAGCTTACCCTTGCCAACCTTAAAGTTGGTCGGCCGTTAGTTTTACTAGATTGAAGCCCATGAGCAATAAAATAAAGAATATGACTTAGTTCTTGTAGTTTTGTTTAGACAAAGTGATGAACTTTGGGTCCATTTCCTTAAGCTTGATGATGAGTTCAAACCTTAAGATTTCTCTTGAAGTCTAGGTGCTAAGAACTCTAAAGCTTGCCTTATGATACATAATGGGTTGAGGTTTATGTTCATCTAAAAGTCTTGCAAGGGCTCTAGCTAAGATAAAAACAAGATGCATTCATGTTTAAATTGCATTCATGTTTAAATTTATGTCTTGCATCTCATGTTTATTTTGATGCTATCACTAATTTCACAAGAGTAAATGAATGAACTTGCATTACCATATTTAAATTCCCAAGCTTGCATTTCATGTTTATATTTCAAGTCATCACTTAATCCTTAAAGATAATAATGAAATTGCATCTCATATTTATTTTATACTCTCACTTTACTTTCTAATGAAGAGTAAAATAAAGGGCATGACATGTTTAAGATTTTGTCATCATCTAAATACTCTAGAGCTCAAAGACTTGCCCTAAGTATCCTAAAAAGGAAACTCCATTCAAAAATGGATGAGTTTTGGTATGATTCAATAATGGTTTGATTTTGTAAAATACATGAATAATTTCAAGAAAATGTTGGAAAGTTGTTTTATGAGGTCTCAAGATGTTTAAAATAGTTTGGAATGTGTCAAAATCATGTTTTCTCAAACTTCAAGGTTCTGGTAATCGATTACCATCCATGTAATCAATTACCAGAAGTTTTTGAAGGACTTTTGGTTCTGTAATCGATTACCAGAGGCAGTGTAATCGATTACCACGGCTTTTTCATGCCCAGAAACCTGTTCTGGAAACCATGTAATCGATTACTTATAGTGTAATCGATTACCTATGTTCTTTATTTTCGGAAACAGATTTAACCCTAAGTAATCGATTACCATTATGTAATCGAATTACCAAGTTGTTGAAACCCAGAATGAATTGAGTTCCTGGTAATCGATTATAGGAACATTTAATGATTACCAGTACACCTTTTGTTCCAAAAACATCCCAAGAGAAAACTAGTAACTTATATGCATTTCAACTCAAGAGATTATGTGATTTTATGGGTTCATGATTTCGGTTCTATGTTTGGCTCCTGTATAAATGCTGTTCTAAGGTGTTAAATGTGTAAAATTATGTTGAGTGAAGCAAGGATCGATTTAGAAAAGTTAGAAAGGAATAAGTAATTTAAAAAGGGATTTGGGATGAGAATTCTAGAACACCTTAATGCAAAGAAGTGCAAATCTGTTCTAGCATAATTAATTCAAGGATAAATGATTCATAATTAGTAAGACATGTGCAAGATCCCTTCATAAATGATTAGGTGCTAATTTCTAAAGTTTAAGATGATGATAAGAGATCTAAAGTGGTTTATAACTTAGAGAACATGCCTAGGAATCCTCATAATTGATCTAAGAATTAATTATGGAGCCTTAGGCGAAGATGGGTCTTAAAAAGGGTTACAAATGGAGATTTTAGAGCCCCAGGATAGATAGATATTTCTCCCTTTTATGATAAGTGCTGATTGAAATTTTGATGGGTTTAAATCTTAGAGAAAAGTTTAAGTGTTAACCCCTTGAGGGTAATAAAAATGCAAATACAAGTTTAAAGCCCGTAAGGGTCAAAGCATAAGATACTATGAGATAGGTGGACGAGAGTATGGTTATGATGATGAACCTCGTGCACACTTATGATGATGTGATTATGTTAGTTCCTTGAGCATGAAACTTTATGTGCCAAATTTGATATGGTGATATGATGAAATGTTGTGTTTGAGATGCATAATATTTCAAAGATATGAAGTTTAAAGTTATATGCCGAATATTTCTTCCTCCTAGGTGGAGAAAGTAAACCTATGTGGGGATATGGACGCGACCATACTAAAGCGGACAAAGTCGCTGGTCTTACCAGTCGATGCGTTTCGAAGAATGAAAGTATATGATGTTTAAGGTGACACACCGAGACGTACTTCTCCTCTCGGTGAGGAGAAGGTAAAATCGTGAGGGCATAGACATTAGCCCTGCAAAGCGGACAAAGTCGCTGGTCTTAACTAGTCGATGCGTTTCGAAGAAGGAAAAAGTCCGATGATGGGTGATCCTTAGGCCCCTACCCGTACTCTGGGAGTCGGGATTATGATGATTATGATTATGTTTATGATTCGCTTATCAAGAGGATAAGTAAGAACTAGTGACGATTAGTTAAGGTATGAGCTCATAGCCTAGTTTAAGGTGTGCGGTTACTATATTATTGGTGTCACAAGTATGAGAAAAGGAAAGATGTTCAAGAGAAAAGTTACATGCCACTTATATGTTGATTGATAATTGTTTGATTTACCTAAAGTCCTGTCATTCATCCATGAAATATTATGTTGCATACATGCATTAAGAATCGTTATAAAAGACATGGACCTTGGATAATTACCTTTGCAAAAACCTCATAATGAACTTATGCATGCTTAACCTTTTCATAATAAACCCAAGGTTCCTGGAGACGTAAACGATGACACTAGGATAGAGGTTTCCCCTGAGATTCTTTAGCAAGAATTCTCACCCTTTCTCTGTTTCTTTCCGTTACATCTTCAGACATCGATGGCGTCGTTTGTGATTTTTGTTGACGCACCTCTGTGGGAGCTACACTACGATTCTCGAGCATCAGTCCTACCACTTCGAGCGTCGTTGTGCCATACGCATTTTTGCATACGTGGACGTCCTTTTACCCCGTCTCCAGCTATCGTTTCGATCCACTTCACCTTTTGGCGATGACCTGATTTTGAGAGGACGCGACCAGTGATGGGCGGAGCTCACGCCCGTCGGCATCAGCGGTGCGAGGTTACCGAGTACATGCCTCGCCCGAGAGAGGCGTTCGATCGACCATCAGAGGATCCTCCTTTCTCATCCTTTCTCGGTAGGTCCGCCCCCTCCGTACCCATGGATATCGGATAGGTGCGAGGAGACGGTGGGCGCGGAGGTTAGCATGACGTCCGAGATGCGCCCTCGGTGGCAGGCACGCTGTCCTTCCGCCTTCACGCATCCGAGGAGCTTGCCCTATTCATTGGATATGCAGAAGAATGAGTAGGAGCGTCGTCTATAGCTCGAGGGAGGGAGAGTCTTAGCTGGGAGTATCTTTTGGGGTTGTTCCATGTATTTGTCTTCATGTTTCTTATTCTATGTTATTGTCCTGAGCTCTCCACTAGTATGGGTAAGACTTTATGTTTCTGTTATATTTCTATTGTGATGTACTAAACTATGTTATCTAATGTGATGAGGAATGATGTTTATGATGGATGTGTTCTTTAATGCTTATGTCCTGTATGTTTTATTTATTCTTCCTCTTCACGTTGTATATGTTACGCGCAAAGGCTCGCACTTTGTTTTAAAAAAAAAAAATTACCTGTATTTTCCGCTATGTATTTTGTAAATGAATTTAAAGAGAAGTAATAACTAATAATTAGTCTTGATACGTCCTAGGCGTATTGGGGTTAAATATTAGGGTGTTACATTTGGTATTAGGGTCAATTCTTACTAGAGCCTGAGGATTGGGACAACCATGTCTAGAAGCATGTTACGGTAGTATGTCATGTGTAGCGCTTAGCTATTAGAGATAAGCTATAGGATAGGCATTCATGACCTTGTCTATTGCTGTGCCATGGTCACTAGCTCATTTAGTTTGGATATGAGCCTGATCACCTCGGTATTTGTTGACTTGTGTGCTTAGGGACCAATGGCACCCCAGACAAAATAGGAATGCAAACCCCACGGTGAACGAGGAGATGAGATTGGGCTCCTCTACGCGAAATGGCTAAGGCGATGGAACCATGTTCGACCGCATGAATCAACCAAAGGGGCTGTCAAGGTCCCATGGTAAAAGGATGGAACAAGCTCGTTTGGAATTTCGCAAGGCTAATCCCCCACCTTTCGTGGAGCTTGAATCCGACAAGGCTGATGAGTGGATCAAGAACATGGAAAAGATCTACTCCGTTGTTGCCTGCGTGGAGGAACAAAAAGTCACCTTTGCTCCTACATGATGGAGGCCGATCCTGAGTTTTGGTGGACCGGCACCAGAAGACTGCTAGAAGCTATGGGTGCAGCAATCAATTGGGAGCTGTTTAAGACGTAATTCTATGAGAAGTATTTCAGGAATCCGTGAGAACGCCAAGGACATTGAGTTCATGCAGTTGGTCCAAGGTGGAATGTCTGCGCAGTCACGGCAAAGTTTGAAGAGTTGATCAAGTTCTCACGGGTTTTCCAAGGGAACCCCGATGAGATATGGAAGTGTGTTAAGTTTGAGCCGGTTGAGGGCTGAACTTAACTTCGCTGTGGCACACATGGAGATTAGGGACTTCTCGACCCTAGTCAACAAGTGTCGAATCATCGAAGAAGGGCACAAGAAGATGAGTGCCGCAAGGGTGGATCGTCCCGTGGTTTGGGACCCAACCCGAAGTTCAAGCCATCAAATCAGAAGACTCAAACGAGGAACCACTACCATCCCTACCAATCCAATCAGTTCAAGCATCAACAACAACAACAACATCATCAACCACAACAACAATGAGGACCCCACAATCAACCATCCGGCGGACACCCGGGCGCCTTTCAACCCAACGGCCGAGGGAACCGCAACCATCAAGGAGGAGCGAGCGGTCCTCGCAACAACAACAACAATAATCAGCAAGAGAGGCCCAACGGGAACAAGAACAAGGCACCCCAAGGAGGCCCTCCTTTCTCCAGGACTGCACAAGCCATGGAGTGCCCCCGTTGTGGAAAGAATCATGGTAATCGTCCTAGCCACGGACAAGGAGTATGCTTCAAGTGTGGCAAGCTCGGCCACTATGCAAAAGATTGCAGAAGCAACAAAGGGTCGTCAAGTCAAAATCCCCGACCGAACACCAAGGACGGGTCTTTACCCCAACGCGGAGGACGCGAACGGATCCAACAACCTCATCGAAGGTAAGTGTGAACTAAATGGTAGAACCTTAACTGTGCTATATGACTCTGGTGCTACTCATTCTTTTATCTCACATGCTAGTGTCGAGTCTCTAAATTTGCAAGTTTCTAAGCTTCCTTTTGATCTCATCGTTCTACTCCCCAACCGTCCTCTACATACATGTAACTGTTGTTTAAATTGTCATTTCCTGTTGAAAATAGATCCTATGTCATAGATTTGATTTGTTTACCTTTGAAACATAGGAATAATCCTTGGCATGGATTGGCTTCATGCTAACCATGTGTTGCTAGACGTTTTATACCAAATCTGTTATTTCGTCATCCCCTAGCAAGACTAGTCAAACCTTGAAACTTTATGTGAATACCGTAGATGTCTTCTGTAGTGGGGAGAAAACTAAGGGATATGTCCTTCTAGCCGCTAGCGAGGTAGACTTTGAGCAGAACATAGATGACATTCCTGTGGTAAGGAGTACCCGAGGTATTTCGGATGAGATACCGAGTTCCCTCCTGAGAGAGAGGTGGAGCTTCTCCATTGAGTTGGTTCGAAACGGGACCTATCTCATAGCCCCGTATAGGATGTCACCCGTGGAGTTGAAGGAATTGAAAACCCAATTGGAGGAGTTGTTAGAGAAGAGTTTTATCAGACCTAGTGCCTCAGGTGGGAACCTCAGTTTTGTTTGTTAAGAAAAGGATGGGAGCTTGAGATTATGTATAGATTATAGGCAATTGAATCGTGTGACGGTGAAAAATAAATACCTTTTGCCTAGGATTGATGATCTTATGGACCAGTTGAAAGGACGGTGGTATTCTCCAAGATTGATTTGAGGTCGGGATACCACCAAATTCGAGTAAAGATGAGGATATACCTAAAACCGCTTTTGGGACATGGTATGGACACTTGAGTTCGCCATGATGTCCTTTGGACTGACAAATGCACCCACCGTGTTCATGGACTATATGAATAGGATCTTTAGACCCTATTTAGACAAGTTTGTGGTCATTTTCATAGATGATATACTCATCTATTCAAAGACTCACGAGGAGCATGAAAGTCACCTAAAGTTGGTTTTAGAGGTGTTGAAAGAGAAAAGTTGTACGCTAAGCTTTCTAAGTATGAATTCTGGTTGGAGGAAGTGAAGTTTTTGGGGCATGTAGTATCGGAAGGGAGGTATAGCTGTTGACCCTAGCAAGATGAAGGTAATGAATTGGGATAGACAGACCACGTATGGAAATACAGAGCTTTTGGGCTAGGGGCTATTACCGAAGGTTTATTAAAGGTTTTTCCTAGATTGCCCTTCCCCTAACCAAACTAACTAGGAAGAACACCCGTTTTCATGGGATCCCGATTGAAAAGAGCTTCCTAGAGCTAAAGGAAAGGTTGACCTGAACCCCAGTTTTGGTTTTGCCCAACCCAATGTACCCTTCGAGGTATATTGTGACGCTTGAGGGAAAGGTTTAGGTGTTTTGATGCAAAATAGGCAAGTGGTAGCCTATGCGTGAGACAACTTAAGCCTTACGAGG
Source organism: Dalbergia oliveri (assembly GCA_030441495.1). Taxonomy (NCBI): domain Eukaryota; kingdom Viridiplantae; phylum Streptophyta; class Magnoliopsida; order Fabales; family Fabaceae; genus Dalbergia; species Dalbergia oliveri. The sequence continues at coordinate 54,109 of JAMLFY010000082.1, forward strand.
TTAATTACCTACCCATGACCTAGAGTTAGCCGCCATAGTGTTTGCCTTGAAGATTTGGAGGCATCACTTGTATGGAGTAAAGTTTGAAGTTTTCTCTTTCATAAGAGTCTTAAGCATCTCTTTCATCAAAAGGAGCTAAACATGAGGCAAAGAAGGTGGATGGAGTTTCTAAAGGACTATGATTTCGGCTTAAGTTACCACCCGGCAAGGCCAATGTGGTCGCTGATGCCTAGTCGAAAATCATTACGCTTATCCCACATGATGGTCAAGGAGGTTGAGCTTATAGAGAAGTTTAGGGACATGAATTTGGGGATGTCAATATCAGAAAAAGAGTGTGAAGATGTGTCATCTTACGGTAACAAGTGGGTTTAAACAAAGGGTGATGATGGCACAAGTAGAAAATGAGGAGTTTAGGTAGACTCTAGAGGCGGTTAAGGCTGGAAAGCTTAAGGGTTTTGAGAAAGGGGCAGATGGTTTGTGGAGGTTCGAAGGGCGGATATGTGTACCGCAAGATGGTGACCTCCAAGAAATATCTTGGACGAGGCCCATAAAAGCCACTTCACCATCCATCCTGGTGCCACCAAGATGTATCAGGATTTAAAGAAGATGTTTTGGTGGCCGGATTGAAAAAGGACGTAGTAGCCTGGGTTAGTAGTGCTTAGTCTGCCAAAAGGTGAAGGTTGAGCACCAAAAGCCTTCAGGAATGTTGCAACCTTTGCCTATCCCCGAATGGAAGTGAGATAGTATATCTATGGATTTTGTGACCAGCCTACCCGAACCCAGCCGCCATGACGCTATTTGGGTAATAGTGGACAAGTTAACCAAGTTCCTATTTCCTACCCATCAAGTTAACCTTTTCCCTGATAAGTTGGCCCAGTTGTACATCCAAGAGATAGTAAGGCTACACGGAGTTCCATCGACGTAATCTTGGACTGAGATCCACGGTTTACGTCGCATTTTGGGAAGCCTTTCAAAAGGCGTTTGGTTCTAAGTCTTAAGCACGGCTTCCACCCCTCAAACAGATGGACAATCAGAAAGAACTATCCAAACATTGGAGGATATGCTAAGGGCATGTGTTTGGATAGAAAGGGAGTTGGGATAAGTCCTCCCGCTTGTTAAAGTTCGTGTATAACAATAGTTATCATGCGAGTATCGATATGGCACCGTACGAGGCCTTGTATGGAAGGAAGTGCCAGTCGCCTTTATGTTGCCATGATCTCGGAGAACAAAGTGTTTTGGCGAAATGTATGAGGGAAACCACAGAGCAAATAAGAATGATCAAGGATAGAATCTTGACTGCTCAAAGCCGACAAAAGAGCTATGCGGACAAGCGCAAAGCGTTAGAGTTCTAAGAAAGTGAGCATATTTTCTTGAGAATAACCCCCACTCCAGGAATAGGTAGAGCCATGAAAGTCAATAATTGAGTCCCTGATTTCTGGACCTTTGAAATCCTTCGAGAGTCGGGATAGTCGCCTATAAAATAGCCTTACCTCCAAATCTGCAAATCTTCATGACGTCTTTCACGTCTCCAGCTCAAGAAAATATCAATCCGACCAGTTAAGGGAGGACCACACTTTCAATCTTCCAACCAACGAGGATCGTGGACCGTGGTGTGAGACGGGGATTGAGGAGTAAGTCCGTTCCTTTGGTGAAAGTCGCGTGAGGACGAGACAAGACGGAGGAGTACACATGGGAATTGAATCCGAGATGCGGACGAAGTATCCCGAGAGCTTTTCTAGGTAACGATTTCGAGGACGAAATTCTTTTAAGGAGGGGTAATGTAACAACCTCCCAGTTTTTGCTGTTTAGAGTACAAATGACCGAAATGCCCTCCAAGGTCATTTTTACCCGAAATTAAAGGGCAGTTGCCAAAGACAACCCTCGAATGGGTAAACTGATGTTTAAGGGGGATTACGTTGTTATGAATGATTTTCGATGAAAATCGATTATGAACTTTTGGCTCAAAATGACCAAAATACCCCTCCTGTGTCTACATGGGTAAAAGGTGCCGTTAAGCCCTGAAACTTTTCTAGGAAGTTTAGAATGATGTTTATGAGCAATGTTTGATGTTTTGTTTGGGCCGAAGGTCCCGCCCAGTTTTAGCACAAAATTTCCATTTTGCCCCTAAGAATAGTGTCCATAAGCCTAATGACAAGATTCATAAACCTAAGCAATATTAGGCTCTAATCGAAGATTAATTTATTCTTGATAATTATTCTAGAGTCAAAATAATTTATTAAGGTTAATTAGAACCTAAGATTGCTTAGATAAACTCTAATTGTATTCTTTAATTCAAGATTCCTAGTCATGGAATCTTGAATAGTGTTTCTCTCTCCAATTCCTTAAATTAAGAAATTGAGTCATACCTCATTTGACCGAAGAATTATTTTAAATAACTAATCTAATAAGGTTACCCTCCTAATCAAGTCTTGAACCACCTAATTAACCATTTTCTCACCTAAACACTTGCCTACAAACTCCTAATCAAAAGCTAATCAAAGAAACACTTAAACACATCCTTAAACCACAATTACATGAACAAAAATCCCTTTCCCTTGGCCTTTATGTATTGGCAGAAAATCTGCCCAAATGGTGCCACATGTTGATTTTTGATGCACTCCAAACCCATACTCTAGAGCTCAAAGAATAAAATAAAGTGCATGGCATGTTTAAGATTTTGTCATCATCTAAATACTCTAGACTCAAAGACTTGCCCTAAGTATCCTAGAAAGGAAACTCCATTCAAAAAGAAATGGATGAGTTTTGGTATGATTCAATAATGGTTTGATTTTGTAAAATACATGAATAATTTCAAGAAAATGTTGGAAAGCTGTTTGGAGGTAAGATGTTTAAAATAGTTTGGAATGTGTCAAAATCATATTTTCTCAAACTCAGAGGTTACATAGGTGAACCACCCATGTAATCGATTACCAGAAGGGTTTTGGAAGGACTTTTGGTTTTGGTAATCGATTACCAGAGGCAGTAATTGATTACCACGGCTTTTTCATGCTCAGAACCTTTTACTGAAACCATGTAATCGATTACCTTATAGTGTAATCGATTACCCTATGTTCTTTATTTTCAGAAAACGATTTAACCCCAAGTAATCGATTACCATTATATGTAATCGATTACCCGGTTTTTTTGAAATTAAATGAATTAGTTCTGGTAATCGATTACTAGGAACATGTAATAATTGACCAAACACCTTTTGTTCCAGAAACATCCCAAGAGAAAACTAGTAACTTATATGCATTTCAACTCAAGAGATTATGTGATTTTATGGGTTCATGATCGATTCTATGTTTGGCTCCTGTATAATGCTCTTTTAAGGTGTTAAATGTGTAAAATTATGTTGAGTGAAGCAAGGATCGATTTAGAAAAGTTAGAAAGGAATAAGTAATTTAAAAAGGGATTTGGGATGAGAATTCTAGAACACCTTAATGCAAAGAAGTGCAAATTGTTCTAGCATAATTAATTCAAGGATAAATGATTCATAATTAGTAAGACATGTGCAAGATCCCTTCATAAATGATTAGGTGCTAATTTCTAAAGTTTAAGATGATGATAAGAGATCTAAAGTGGTTTATAACTTAGAGAACATGCCTAGGAATCCCTCATAATTGATCTAAGAATTAATTATGGAGCCTTAGGCGAAGATGGGTCTTAAAAGGGTTACAATGGAGATTTTAGAGCCCCGATAAGCATACAATATTCTCCCTTTGATAAGTGCTGATGAAATTTTGATGGGTTTAAATCTTAGAGAAAAGTTTAAGTGTTAACCCCTTGAGGGTAATAAAAATGCAAATACAAGTTTAAAGCCCGTAAGGGTCAAAGCATAAGATACTATGAGATAGGTGGACGAGAGTATGGTTATGATGATGAACCTCGTGCACACTATGATGATGTGATTATGTTAGTCCTTGAGCATGAAACTTTATGTGCCAAATTTGATATGGTGATATGATGAAATGTTGTGTCTAGAGATGCATAATATCTCAAAGATATGAAGTTTAAAGTTATATGGAGACGCATTTTTCCTGCTACGGTGAGAGAAAGTAAACCTCTGGGGGTATGGACGTCGAGCCATACTAAAGCGACAAAGTCGCTGGTCTTAACCAGTCGATGCGTTTCGAAGAATGAAAGTATATGATGTTTAAGGTGACACACCGAGACGTACTTCTCCTCTCTCATGAGGAGAAGGTAAATTGTGAGGCATAGACATTAGCCTGCCAAAGCGGACAAAGTCGCTGGTCTTAACCAGTCGATGCGTTTGAAGAAGGGGAAAGTCCCATGATGGGTGATCCTTAGGCCCCCTACCCGTACTCTGGGAGTCGGGATTATGATTATGTTTATGATTCGCTTATCAAGAGGATAAGTAAGAACTAGTGACGACTAGTTAAGGTATGAGCTCATAGCCTAGTTTAAGGGGTACGGTTACTATATTATTGGTGTCACAAGTATGAGAAAAGGAAAGATGTTCAAGAGAAAAGTTACATGCCACTTATATGTTGATTGATAATTGTTTGATTTACCTAAAGTCCTGCCATGCATACCATCGCGCCGTCCGGCATCTTCTCAACGGTGCGAGGTTACCCCAAGTACGTGCCTCGCCCGAGGCGTTCGGAGACCGACCATCAGAGGATCCTCCCTCTCATCCTTCTCGGTAGTCCCGCCCTGCTGTACCCATGGACATCGGGATGGGTAGCGAGGAGACGGTGACGCACGGAGGTTAGTACGACGTTCAGAGAATGTGCCGTACGGTGGCGCACGCTCGCCATCCTTCCTTCCGCCTTCACGCATCCAGAGGAGCTTGCCCAGTTCATTGGATATATGCCAGAGAGATAAGTAGGAGCGTCGTCCATAGCTCGAGGAGGGAGTAGCTTGGGTGTATCTTTTGGGGTTGTTCCATGTATTTGTCTTCATGTTTCTTATTCTATGTCCTATTCCTACAAGCTCTGCCACTAGTATGGGTAAGACTTTATGTTTCTGTTATATTTCTATTGTGATGTACTAAACTATGTTATCTAATGTGATGAGGAATGATGTTTATGATGGATGTGTTCTTTAATGCTTATGTCCTGTATGTTTTATTTATTCTTCTCTTACGTTGTATGTTACGCGCAAAGGCTCGCACTTTGTTTTCAAAAAAAAAAAAAAATTTACCTATATTTTCCGCTAAGTATTTTGTAAATGAATTTAAAGAGAAGTAATAACTAATAATTAGTCTTGATACGTCCTAGGCGTATTGGGGTTAAATATTAAGGTGTTATAGAAACCTTCCAAATCTTTTTACAAAAAGACTAAAACTTTTATAATTTTCATCCATACCTTCTTGTTCATCATTGTCTTCTTCATCACTTCTTCATGTGTGGAAGATAAGACTTTGAGTTTAATTCCTTTCTTCCTTTTGTCATTCTCTTCATGTTGATTGAGTCTTGTAAGTTCTAATTGTTCTTGAAGTTTCTCAAAGAGAGTGGTAAGAGACATAGTGGCCAAATCCTTTGATTCTGCAATAGGCATCACTTTTGGTTGCCAGTGCCTATTCAAACATCTCAATACTTTGTTAATAAGATCCTCATTTGGAAATGTTTTTCCCAATGAGGCAAGTGATTAACAATATGATAAACCTCTTTTGCATGTCTTGAATGATTTCGTTATGATTCATTCTAAAGAGTTCATATTCTTGTGTGAGAATGTTTATTCTAGATCTCTTGACTTCACTAGTACCTTCATGAGTGACTTCTAAGGTGTCACATTTCTTTTGCACTTTTACAATTTGACACTCTAAATTACTCATTAATCCCTAAACTAGAAGTGATTATGTTCTTGGCTTTCAAATTATATTGAACTTTCTTTTTATCTTCATTACTCCACTCATTTCTAACTTTTTCAATTTTCTTCTCTCCTACTTTCTTTGTGGGAATGAAAGGGCCATTTTCTACGGCATCCCATATATCTAAATCTATGGCTTCTATAAAGATTTGCATACGAGTTTTCCAATAATGATAACCATCACCATTGAATATAGAAGGACTATTAATAGAGTTTTCTTCAAAAAAAAGAGTTTGATGAGGCCATTACTATTCTTGAAGCATTTAAGCCTTATACAAGAATCTAGCTCTGGTTCCACTTATTATCCAAGTGGCCTAATGTACTCAAGAGTGGGTGAATTGAGTTTTCAAACTTTTCTTGATTTTACACACTAATTCCTTTTCAATAAAATGAAAGAAATTGGATTGGAAACCTAATAGAATGGATGAAAATGTAAGAGATATAGAGTCCTAATAATATAAATAAATAAGATAATGAGAAGTAGACTTGCAATAAACCTAGAGAGATAAGGGAAGAGATGCAACTCGGTTATACTTCGGTGGTACACTTGTGGCCTACATCCAGTTGCCACAAGCAACCCGCTTCAGAGTTCCACTAACTTTAAATTCTTTACAACAGAAGAACTCTTATACCTTAGGATCTATCACCCTTTATGTTTGAGTCTCTCAAGAATCAAGATACCTCACTCTTGTTCTTACAAGGGATGTCTCACCCTGTACACAAACTCAATAGTAGAATACAAGAATTCACTTCTGAACTAAGGAAATATTGCAAATTGAACCACTAGAAGGTTTTTAGAATAAGTGTATTTGGCCAAGTATTGAACAAATGATTGATGAAAGAGAATGATTATTAATTTGATCTTTGCAGTATGTTTTTCATGCCTTAGAAGTGTTAAAGAAAGGGTATTATAGAAAACAAATCATGTAGGTGTTGGTGATTAATCTCAAAAGATGTATCTCTTCAAAACACACTCATTTGCATATTTCTGGATATAGTAATCAATTATAAATTGATAATTGAATTACACAGTTAAATTTTAAAACTGGCAATGGTCAAGGCATGTTAATCGATTACAAACACCAAATTTCAAATTCTGGGCACAAGCAAGCATGGTAATTGATTAAGGATATGGTAATCAATTATAACAATTCCAAAATTGAAAAATTAAAGATTTAACACACTTTAAGTCATTCTTTCATTTAAAAACATTTCAAAACATCTTGGAACATTTCCTTCAAATAATACTCATATTTTCACAAATCAAAACAAATTCTACATTAAAAATAATTAAATTCTTTCAAATCAAATTTTCCTTAGATTCAAACTTTGATTAACTTTACAAGGGCCAAATAATCTTATTAAATAAAAACCTTTTAACAAAATGATCTAAGTCCTAATTAATCTTACCATTGAACTTTTGACTTGTTCATCTTCAGGAAACTCCATGCTATTGTGCTTCCACCTTTTTGTCATTTACTTTTTGGCATCATCAAAACCTACAACATAATATTCACACCAGCAACTAGATAATCTAATTTGCCAATGTGAACAGCATGATTGTAAATTGGTAGCAACTCATAAAGCTAACTCAAGTAACATAATCAAGACTTGATAGATAATGAAATTAACTTCTAAAAATACATGAAGTTTCTATAGTTTAGAAAGTAACAGAATGGGTGTTAAACCATGACACCTCTAAATAAAAGTAACAATCCAACAAAATACATTAAAACATGTTCTAATAAATTTAAATAACATTCCATTGGATCACTTTGTTTGGACAACATGACTAATTACAAATAATTGCTCTTGAAAAATGCATACCTTTGGTTGTCAACGAAACTCCAAAAGGTAGTTCGTAATTAAGGTTCTCCTGAACTAACCCGCCAGCACCACTTTGTCAGTCAGTAAAGCCAAGTCCTCTAAGGGTTTCACCAAGTTTGACCTCATCATTAAGACCTGCAATGGCTTTGGCTAGGTCTCCACATGCTTGCTTGTTGCTCCACTTCATATTTCATAGATGCAGCCAAGTCCTTCAAAATGTCAATGTATTTGCCCTTTTTAAGAAAGGCTTTCCCTTGAGTTTTTCAACTAGAAAAAGCAATTGATGCATTCAGTTGTAGTGGAGAATCATTGTCAAACATCTCAACATCATTAACACCCATTTGTCGATCATCATCTTCTTCCAATTGTTCATCTATAATTACCGCTCATAGCATAACTCCTGTCGTCTATCCTTCCCAAAATAGTCTCCAAGCAAAGGGAGAAATGGGAATGGCTTTAGGAAACTGGAACCTCAAGGGATGTTGCTGAATAAAATAAAGGAAACAAACTTGAGAAGTGTAAGATGCAAGCATTAAAAGATCATCACAATATTTAGCCAAAAAATCATAATAGTGTAACAAATCTTAATCCAAATTTCCAACACTTGTTTGCCACTTTTAAGTTTTCTTATCCTCATTCCACCCAAGTCCACTTACATACAAGCATGTTTAAGGCTGATTGGTACTCTTTTAGCCTTTTATGCTTGTTTTTGCAGGTATTTACAGTTAAACCACAACCAGGGATTTCTCATTCATCTTTCTAGCAAATTTTTCAAACACACCTAGTTTGAATTGTCCAACATCATACTCTACCCCAACTCCTCCATGAAGCCAACAAATGCAATTGTTTCCTCTGGTCCATGTGCGTTTGCTATCCATTTATCCCTATTCTTCGTAGGAAGATATCAAATATAATCACTTAAAAAATAAACAATTATAACTTATATGTGATATAGTACATTAAGATATTAACAATAATCACTCAAAAAGTAAACAAACATAACATCAAAGAGATAAACTTAGAAATATCCAATTACTACATATTACTTAATCAAGTCAAAAAATGACAAAAATCAATGATTAACTCAACCTAACAATATTAAAAACTATTACATGAATATTACAAACACAAGGGTCTAGAATGTTAAATTTCAACCAAATAAAAGAATTATGTGGAATGATTTCTGCTAGCTCTTCAAACATTTCAATAGCTAGGTTGTCTCACATTTGAGTCCATTCATCGCTACTTTCCACACAAATCTAATCATCTCAACATGGGGAATCCTCTCCTATAGGCATATGCTAAGGCTCAAGAATTGTGTTTTCTTCAAGATCAATGTCCATATTCATTCGAATAAAGTTTTACAAAAGACAACAGGCAATTATAATTCAGTTCTATGTCTTAATTGGACAAAATGAAGGACTCGAAATAGCCCATCTCTTCTTAAGCAACCCAAAACATCATTCAATTATGTTCCTAGCTGAAGTGCTTCTTATTAAAGTACTCTTGGTAGTTTCGGGTGCACGTTGAACCTTGAGCCCATTCTTCCACATCATATTGAGTGCCTTCTGCGTGCTAGGAACCCTTGGCCATTTGTGTAACCGGCATCAACTAAATAATAAATACCTATAAATCAAGAGAGAATATTACAAATAGTAAGGAAATGTAAGTAATCTAATTTTTTTAAAGTTAATTTTAGACATACCAAGAGGTATTTTGAGGCTATTAGTCATGTAATAGCATCTAGAGTATCTTTGAATCGGATGCCAATCCTTCCCAACCACAAGTACATACACAAAATTCATGTCTCGGTTGCATACTCCCATGACATTTGTAGAAATTCTACCCTTTCTTGTTTGGAATCTGGGGTTTATCAGCATAAGGAAGGTCACATATATGTAAGTGTCATTTAATGCTCCTACACAACCGACACATCATAGAATTTACATTTTCAAGACCAATTGTATACATAATTAGTAAGTAATGTAAAACGTCAACTACTTATATGTATTGAAGTTACCTTAAACCATTTCCATCTGGGATCTCGCAATCTTCTAGAACAGGTTCAGCCTGGCAAATAAAAGGCTTTGCACACATATGACTAAGCAAAACACCTTGTTAAAATATTTGATATAGTTCCTCCTGACCTATAGAATCTAACTTGTAACTGATTCTTTATGATGGCCTACTATGATTAAAAAGGTTACAATTTGCTCAACTATGCTTATTTGACCATCTTCAATTTACCACCCTGAACTTAAAGCAGCTCATGTAACACCTAATAATTAACCGATACACCTAGGTTGTATTGATTAATTACTAGACTTTACTCTTTGCTTCAGTTCTTTCATCATACTTTGAAAATACTTAGTGAAATTACAAGCCTTTTTTTTTGTTAAAACATAATTGAAAACGTGAGTCGCGCATAACGTGAACAATAATCGAAATAAAGCGAATAATCAGACATAGCATGAAAAACACATCATATTGGCTCCATCATATAACATCCATAAATACATAACACATAGATAGTTTGCCTACTAACGAATAAGACTAGGTGTAGGCAATCTAATAAAACATAAATAATATATGGATGGAAGGACATCCATTAATGGCACCTAGTAATAACACTCCAAGGATAGGGATAGATATCTGAAATGTACAAGTGAAACTAGTAGGATCAAGTTCAGCTACCAGGTGAAAGCCTCAATGTGATTCCAGAACGCTTCCTTCTATTTCTGAAGACGAGATGGAAAGAAAAATAGAGGGAGTGAGAACTTATAAAAAGAATCTCAGTAGGGTACCCATCGTAGGTACCCACCTCATGATGCATTGTGTCATCATCATCGTCCCAGGAACCTCGAGTTTCATTATGAAATAGTGAGCATGCTAAGATTGATTTATTAAGTTCGAAAATATACTTTATCGAAAGGTTCGTAGATTTAATCATGCATCTTATAATGCATCATAAACTTAGCATGCCATGTTTATAATGAACTTTTCCTTTCAAATATAATAACATAGTTATGCATAAGACCACATCATATTCCTCATTATCATCATATCATAAATACTATGCAAGAAGAACATCATATTTCTCATCATCATCTCACGTCATATTTCTCATCATCATCTCATAAATACTATGCATAGAAGAACATCATAATCACATAATACGTTACTTAGTTCCTTAGGTGACTTAAAGTTACTTTCATCATCATTTTCCTAGGCCACCCTATACTCCACCCTTTAGGAGTAATCTAGGTTATGACCTCATACTTTGCTAGTCGTCACCAGCACATACTTAACCCTTTTGATAAGTAAAAATTTCGTCTCTACCCTTTTGAGAGAACGGACTAGGGCAAGAATCACCTTTTCACCACCTATAGTTTGAGGTCCAAAGGATCATTTTCTCAGGATCACCTTTTCACCACCTATAGTCTGATGGGTCCAAAGGTCATTTTCTCATATATTTTAAGTCACCTTTAAGTCTTTACATGTTATATCATAAGACAATTCTCAATTCATAATCATTTATAACATTTTCTCATTTATAGTCTTATTCTAGAATAATATATATACCAACTGTAATCATGCATAGAGAAAATTCCAGGAGAGGTGGGTCACAATGGACACGCTTAAATACCAAGTCTTCCTAACAGAACCTTTCCAAATTACACTTTTACGTAGTACACTTTCTTCAGCAACAAAAGTAATTTTTAAATAACATAGATTATTTCTTTATTTCATGTATAAGCATTTTCATTGTTTGCAACAACAACTATAACATGCAAGCTAGGGAATCATTTAATGGCATCAAATACTTAATAATCAAATCACTTTATAGACTTATCACTTAAAACATCAAAGAGGCATCATCATAAATCCTTATAAAACTTGTCTTAAACAACCAAAACTCTAGAATCGGGTAACCTCAATTGCCAAACTAATTAATTATGCATCTAAGGGATTCATTACCATTATTACAATTAATTATAAGGCTTAGGAACATTATTAAACTCTATGGGGCAGCATAGGCAGTAAGTTATACTTAAGGTTTTCGATGTGTTAAAGTTGCGTTTTTAACCCTTTCTTGTACCAGCTTTCCCTATGATGCTAACATTAATTACTAAACCAATTATGAATTATTCTCCCTTATCTAAACATAATAAAATCTGGTTCTTATAGTTGCTAATAATTCTGAACAAAATGCATAAATTTCATTCTTTAGAGTTCTAAAAAAATCTTGCTTTGGTTTTCTAGTTACTAGTTTCATTTTTAGTGTTCGATAAATCCTACACTAATTGATACCAAGTTTTTCGTGGCTAACTAATCTTAGACAAAATTATAACATACTAAAACAGATTTGAGTTTGGATAAACTTAAAGGGTCAAAGACTAGGTAAATTCTAGATTTACGGTTGTTCTAGGAAGCTAGTTTTGTAACTAACATGCATAGAATCGTTCTCTTAACAATAAACCATAATTATCACAACTCCAAACATATTAAATCATCATCATTTATTAGTACTAATCTCATATCAGAAGTCAAATCATGAACCTCATATAATTGTATAAAATCACATTTTAAGTGAACATAAAATGTTAGTTTCGGTAGAATCCTTGCAAAGCTTTAAAACTCTTTTAGAAACTAATTCTTTTGCTAAACTTGAAAGAATCTTCATAATTAAAATTCTCACTTAAGATAAAAGGAGCAAGTATTGAGCTTAAGAGATTTATGTGATATCTTAGAATCATAAACATGCTATGCAACCTCATTTTAATCTTGTCATTATAAGGTGATAACTTGGAATTATAAACATGATATGCAAATCCATTTCTTTATCTTTAAGATTTAAGGTGATGACTTGAAAATTAAACATGATGCAAGAACTTGAAATATAAACTTGATGCAAGCTGGGAGCGCGGTAGTCAGTCCTGGACCAGTGGAGGAATCTTAAGCTGAAGGCGTCATCCGCAGGAGCCAATTAAGAGGGAGAGGAGAGAAAATTATTACATCTTTTTAAGCTCAAATCAAGACTTCTTAAAGGTCCTCATCATCATGCCATCATCTTAGTCCCACCTAGGCCATATGGCCGAATTGGTTAAAGAAAAATGAAGAGGAAAACCGAAATGAAAAGCTAAGGTAAGTTCATAATTTTAACATTTTGAGCTAAAAACACAACTTCTCAAAGCATAGAAATAAATTTAGAAACTACTCCCTACCTAATCTGATTTGAAGGAAAGGAAGAAACTTGGTTTCTTGGAGTGAAATGAATATTATTGAAAACTTGAAGAAATTCAGCCGAGGGAGGAGGAAATGAGAGCTTTTGGTGCTTTGGAAAAACTAGAAATGTGTACAATTTTGAGCAAGCATCTAAGACTCCTTAAGCATGCCTATTTATAGAGGATTTAAGTTCATGTATGGACAAGAGGAGGAGGCATAATTTTGGATTTTTCATGGGGAACAAAGGGAGGAAAATCATTTCTTGTTTAAGGCATGTTTTATGCCATGTTTTAGGGAATTTTTTAGCATTTTGTTTTAGTGCATTATTTTGCAATAATTTTGATGATTATGGCTGAATTATTCCTGCATTACAGCCTCATGGAAGAGGGTTTTGTGTGTTCATGTATTATTTAGGTGTAGGTAAGGTATTCATGTAATTTAGAATTTACGGTTAAGGGCTTAGGTGAATTATTAAGCAATTTGAGTGTTTTAAAACAATTTTAGGTTCTAATCAATAAATAAATAATTTTGAATCTAGATTAGTAATTAGAATTTAATAAGCTTTAATTTGAGCCTAATATTGCTTAGGTTTCGCTAGACAATCAAAAATCTCAAAATTTGCAAACTCCACAAAGGGCAGAGGCAAATGGTCATTCGCTTAAAATTACAGGAGCACAGGCTTAAGTTAATGAATGGTCACTTAAAACACCTTTTAAAACATTTTTGTGAGGTTTTCAAGACAAGCTGGGCACAGCAATCAGGAAGTTAAAACAGCCAGGGCGTTGGTCATTTGCACATCGAAGCTCAAAATTAAGATTCTTTTCCTCTATTAACACACATAACACAAACAATCCCTTATTTTCCTCAAAACATCCCCTTGAGGATGGGCGGGCCCACGATCCTCATTTTCTAGAGTAAAATAACCTTAGGGGCATTTTGGTCATTCACGTCCAAAAATCGGGGTTTGCAACTCTCGCATGAATTGCTCCTAACCTTTCTTCTAATGTTATATTCCTTTGTTGAGGATTGTTTGGTCTCGAATTATATGAAAAATTACCTAGAGTAATTCGGTAATTTCTAAACGACGTGAAAATTAAGTAAAAATTGGGACGTTACATTACTCCCTTCCTTAAAGAAATTTCGCCCTCGAAATTCGTTACCTGAGAATAACTCGGGTATTGTGCTTGCATGTCTGATTCAGGCTCCCATGTAAATTCTTCGGTTTCACCTCGTCCCCATGCTACTTTGACTAGGGGTAAGCCTTGTATCTTAATTGCTTAACTCCTCGGTCAACGATTCGTGGGTGGTACGTCGTTAGGTCATCTCTTAATTGTACATGTTCTAGCTCTAGTACATGACTTGGGTCAAAATGATATTTCCTTAATTGGGAGACATGGAAAACATCATGAAGGTTGGACAGACTCGAGGGTAGGGCTATACGATAGGCTACATATCCTATTTTGCTAAGGATTTCAACGGACCAAGAAATCTGGGCTCAATTTCTTTACTTCATTGCTCGGCCTATGCATATGGTAGGGATGATTCTTAGGAACACATGGTCCCCTTCTTGAAAATCTAGCGGTTTCGCGCTTGTCGCATAGTTTTCTTGGACTTAGACGTGAGAATCTTATCCTAATCTTCTTGATTTGTTCGTCGTTTCCCTAACATATCCGTCCAAGTAGACTTTGCTCTTCGGGCTCATACCAACATAGAGGTGATTGACGCTTCCATCCATAGAGGGCCTCGTATGGTGCCATACGATACTTGCATGATAACTGTTGTTATATGCAAATTCAATAATGAGGTACTTATCCCAACTCCTCTCTTTGATTTAAAACACATGCCCTCAACATGTCTTCCAAAGTTTGGATAGTTCTTTAGATTGACCATCCGTTTGGGGGTGATAAGCGTACTCGACCAAGCTTTGAACCAAACGCCTTCTAAAGGCTCCCAAAATGATGACGTGAATCAGGATCCCGATTAGAGATTATCGTTAACGTCTTACGTGTGTAATCTTACTATCTCTTGAATATATAGCTGCTAACCTATCCAAGGAATAAGTCACCTTAATAGGTAAAAAGTGGGCTGATTTAGTCAACCGATCCACAATTACCCATATGGCGTCATGATTTGCTTGGTCCTCGTAGTCCAATTACAAAGTCCATGGAGACACTATCCCACTTCCATTCGGGGATTGACAAAGGTTGCAACATTCCAGAAGGTTTTTGGTGTTCAATCTTCTCCTTTTGACACACCAAGCACTTACTCACCCATGTGCACACATCCTTCTTCAATCCTGGCCACCAAAACATCTTCTTCAAATCTTGATACATCTTGGTTGCACGGGATGAAGGGTAAATGGCTCTTATGGGCTTCCTCCAAAATATCCTTTCGGAGGTCACCACTACAGTACACATATTCGACCTTTAAACCTCCATAAACTATCATTCCCTTGGGTAAAACCTTTCAACTTATGCGCTCTTATTGTCTCTAAGGTTTCTTGAAATTCGTATCTTCCCTTGGGCTTGAGCAATTCTTTCCTTGAATTCACTCGTCATCTAAGATGGCAAGCTCTTATGCCCTTAGTGGTCAAGGTCATCCCTAGATTTAGGTCTCTAAACTGCTCAATTAACTCAACCTCCTTCACCATCAAACGGGACACTTGTAAGGATTTCCTACTTAGGCATAAGGCTACAATATCTTTACCTGGATGATAATTTAACCCAAAATCATAATCTTTTAAAAACTCCATCCACCTTCTTTGCCTCATGTTTAGCTCTTTTTGATCAAAGAGATATTTCAAATCTTGTGATCGAAAACACCTCAAACCTCACTCCGTATAAATGGTGTCTCCAAATCTTTAAGCAAACACGACGGTGGCTAACTCAAGGTCATGGGTGGGGTAATTGCCTCATGCGGCTTGAGTTGTCTTGATGCGTAGGCCACCACTTGCCTATTGCATCAGTACAAACCCAAACCTTTGAAGCATCAGTACACTTCGAAAGGCACATTGGGGTCGGGTAATACCTCGAGGTTGAGGTTAGCTTATGTTTAGCTCTTGAAAGCTCTTCTTACACTTGGAGTCCATGAAAAAGGGGTGTTTTTCCTAGTTAGCTTGGTCAGGGTAGGGAAATATGGGAAAATCCCTTGATAAACTGACGGTAATAACCGACTAAACCTAAAAAACTTCTTACTTCATTCCGTGGTTGGTCTTTCCCGGTTTACGACCGTTTCCACCTTACTTAGGATCTACAGCAATTCCTTTCTTAATACTACATGCCTAAAAATTTCACCTCATCCAACAGAATTCACACTTAGAAGGCTTGGCATATAGTTTCTTTTCCTTAGGATTTCCAGTACTATGGTTCAGTGATTCATGCTCCTCGTGGGTCTTAGAGTAGATGAGAATATCATCTATGAAGACAACCACAAACTGATCTAAATGGGTCTAAAGATCCTATTCATGTAATCCATAAAAAAGCTGGAGCATTGGTTAATCCAAAGGACATTCCTCCAAATGCGAAATGGCCGTATAAATTGAAAGACCATTTTCGGTATATCTTCATCTCTTACCCTAATCTGGTGGTAACCTGACCTAAATCAATCTTAGAAAATCTCCTACACCTTTAGCTCGTCCATCAATTCTCTATCCTAGGCAAAGGGTATTTGTTCTTCACGTCACTTTATTCAATTGCCTATAGTCAACACACATCCTCATACTTCCATCCTTTTCTTCACAAACAACACGGGGCTCCCCAAGGTGACGCACTAGGTCTAACAAACTTTTTCTCTAATAAATCCTCCAATTGCTTTCAACTCGTTCAACTCTAATGGGACATCCTGTATGGGGCTATGGATATGGGACCTGCACAGGAAGCAATTCTATGGAAAACTCTATCTTCTCTTGGGGGAAACTCTATATCATTCTGGAAATACTTCGGGATAATTCCTTATTTCAGTATCTCATCGATACTTTGCTCAAAGTCTACATCACTCAGCTCTGAAAATATAACCTTTACTCTCACCCTTACCAAGTCCATTTTCAGGCGGTTATGTAGACTTATAGGTTTCTTAGGTTCAAGGAACGGAAAAGTAATGGTTTTCTCATAGCAGTTAACGGTACACGGTTGGCTTCAAGCCAATCCATGCCAAGAATCACATCTAAACCTTGCATGGGTAAGCAAATGAGATCTAAAATAAAGGATTTATTTTCAATAACAAAATTACAATCTAGACAACATCTACAAGTCCTAACAGGTTTTAGATTCAGTTGAAACAACAAGGACAAAAGGAAGTTAGTCACATGTAAGTTAAGGCTTTTAACACATGAGTGGGAGATAAAAGAATGGAAAGCGCCAGAATCATATAGTACAATTAAGTTTTCCATGTATGTTACACTTACCTTCCATGAGATTCTATGACTTTGTCGTTCCTAAGCATTAACGGTAAAACCCTTCCTTGATTCCTGCGCTTGGGATTGGGGTTGGTGGGGTCCTCAGTGCATTCTGAGAGTAGTGGCCTGGCTTTCACAGGATAGCAAACATTTGTTAGGCTCGACATGGCATGCTTCCATGATTCTTGCCGCACTGGGACATTCATGGATGGTGAGGGTCGTGAAGGTGCTTCCTGGCCCCTTTGTGGTGCTTTCCCCTTGTTGTTGTTATTGTTGTTTATGTGATTGTTGTTGGGGTTGTTGTTGTAGCGGTTGCTGTTATAGCGGTTGTTGTTGTTGTTCGGCCTTGTTGAAAGTTCCTTTGTGGGCCCTTGTGGTCTTGATTGAGGTGAGAATGGGGGTCGATTGCCTTTTGACCTGACCTTGAGGTGTCAGCTTCCTGGTGATTATCGGACTTTGAGGTGCTCAACTTTCTTTGCCCTTCTTCAATGATGCGGCATTTATTAACTAGGGTAGAGAAATCCCTAATCTCCAAATGCGCAACCCACATTAAGCTCCTTTAAACCTGACTCGTATTTAATGCATTTCCAATACTTGTCGGGGTTACCTTATACATCCTTGAGAACTTAATAAGTTCTTCAAATCTGGCAGTGTCCTGGGCCACATTCATATTTCCTTGGACAAGTTGCATAACTCAATGTCCTTGGCATTTTTGAACTTGGGAAATACTTCTCATAAAAATGGACCTTAAATAGTTCCCAATCAATGTCCATGTGGGTCGCCTCCAGGAGCCTTTGGGCACCTGCCATCAAAAGTCGGCATCACCTTCAAGCATATGGGTAGCGAAGGTGACCTTCTTCCTCCCTGAGCATGGGACTCAGCAAAGACCTTCTCAATTCTGAATCCATTCATCTGCAACATTTGGATTGAGGGTCCCCTTGAAAACTGGCGGGTTCGCCTCGAAACTCCCCAAAACGAGCATGTTCGGGAATCTCATGGCCTTGATTCGCATTAGCTTGGCGATCTTGTCCATCGATCCATCATCATTCCCATTGTCCTTGCCACATCGTGCTTCGGGGTTTCGTTGTTCTGGTTATTCTATGCCACGTTCCTAGTATGTTGTCGACGTGCCATTGGTCCCTATACACACAAAACTCCAACACTGAGGTGATCAGGCTCAACATTCCAAGCAAAGTGAGCAAGTTACCATGGCACGTGCAACATACAGCAGTCATGCATCTAATCCTCAAGCTCATCCTAATGATAAACATATACACATGACATTTCTAACGTAGTATGCTTTAGAAGCATAGCCAGTCCAATCCTCAAGCTCCATAAAGCGAAACCTCTTGATACCGTAACACCTAATAATTAACGATACACCTAGGTTGTATCTGATTAATTACTAGACTTTACTCTTTGCTTCAGTTCTTTCATCATACTTTGAAAATACTTAGTGAAATTACGAGCCATTTTTTTTATTAAAACATAATTGAAAACGTGACGCATAACGTGAACAATAATGAAATAAAGCGAAAAATGTGCAGACATAGCATGAAAAACACATCATATTGGCTCCATCATATAACATCCATAATTACATAACACATAGATAGTTTGCCTACCAACAGAATAAGACTAGGTGTAGGCAATCTAACAAAACATAAATAATATATGGATGGAAGGACATCATTAATGGCACCTAGTAATAACACTCCAAGGATAGGGATAGATATCTGAAATATACGAGTGAAACTAAGGATCAAGTTCAACTACCAGGTGAAAGCCTCAATGTGATTCACGAACGCTTCCTTCTGTTTCTGAAGACGAGATGGAAAGAAAAATAGAGAGTGAGACTTATAAAGAATCTCGTAGGTACTCACCTCATGATGCATTGTGTCATCACATCGTAAGGAACCTGAGTTTCATTATGAAATAGTGAGCATGTTAAGATTGATATAAGTTCAAAATATACTTTATTGAGGTTCGTCAGATTTAATCATGCATCTTATAATGCATCATAAACATAGCATGTCATGTTTATAATGAACTTTTCCTTTCACATATAATAACATAGTTATGCATAAGACAACATCATATTTCTCTCATCATCATATCATAAATACTTTGCATAGAAGAACATCATATTTCTCATCATCATCTCACATCATATTTCTCATCATCATTTCATAAATACTATACATGTGAAAGAAATCATTAATCACCATAATACGTTACTTAGTTCCTTTGTAACACCCTAATATTTAACCTAAATACGCCTAGGACGTATCAAGACTAATTATTAGTTATTCTTCTCTTAAATTCATTTATAAAATACTTTAGCGGAAAATACGGGTAAATTTTTTTTTGAAATGATTTATATAAAACCAAAGTGCGAGCCTTTGCACGTAACATAAACAAACGGTGAAGCGGAAGAATAAATAAAACATCCAGAATATAAACATTAAAGAACACATTCATCATAAACATAATTCCTCAATTACATTAAATAATATAGTTTAGTCATCTCGCAGAATCACAGAAACATAAAGTCTTACCCGTACTAGTGGGCGAGCTTAGAGTCAATGGGAAACATAAAGCAAATACATGGTAATAATCCCAAAAGATAAACACCCAACTATACTTTACACCCAGCTCCAAGCCTCCTGGTGGCGCCGGTTATCCTAGGTTGGGAGATGTCCTCCGCGGCTGACGAAGCCCTCGGATGTAGCCCACAAAGCGGAGTCTAGGCATGGGAATCGAGGAGGCGGTAGCCTTCGCGTCGTGGTCGCCCTGTCTCGGCTGTCGACACGCCTCGCATGCTCGGCTAGATCACGTGTCCTAAAGCTTCCTACCTCAGTGACCCATAGGAACGAAAGGGGAAGATCCCTCGAAGATTAGCCTCTTAATCGAGACGGGGACATACTAAGATCTGCGGCGTACCTTCGACGAGGAAGGTTGGGCTTGACGGGTTACTCGTGCTCGGGTAATATCCTCTAGAAGAGTCAAGTCGCCGCCAAGGGTGAAGTTGGGATGAAGCGATAGCTGGAGACGGGGAAAGCAAAAGGGCGTCCCACGTATGCAAAACGCGCACCTCGCAATGACCCTTGAAGTGGTAGGACTAATACTCGGGGTCATAGTGCACCTCCCATGTGGCGGGTCAATGAAAATCACGAACGGACGCCATCGATACCTGAAGACGTAACGGAAAGAAAACGAGAGGGGTGAGAATTCTTACTAAAGAATCTTCAGTAGGAAGTCCTCTATCCTAATGCCATCGTTTTCGTCCCAGGAAACCTTCGGTTTATTCTGAAAAGGTTGACATGCATAGGTTCATTATGAGGTTTTCGCAAAGGTTGTTGTCCAAGGTCCATGTCTTTTATAATGATTTCTAATGCATGTATGCAACATAATGTTTCATGGATGCATGGTAGCACTTTAGGTAAATCAAACAATAATTCAAACAACATTTGTGTGGCATGAAACTTTTCTTTGATCATCTTTCCTTTTCTCATACTTGTGTCACCAATAATATATAACCGCACCTTAGCTAGGCTATGAGCTCATACCTAACTAGTCGTCACTAGTTCTTCTTTTATCCTCTTGATAAGCGATCATAATCATCATAATCCAAAGACTCCCAGAGTACGGGTGGGGCCTGGGGTACACCATCATGGGACTTCTTCCTCTTTCGAAACGCGATCGACCTGGTTAAGCCAACGGACTTGTAAACTTGGGTATGGCTCGACGTCCATACCCACGGGTTTTCTTTCTCCTAGGAAGGAGAAATGCGTCTCGGCATATAACTTTAAACTTCATATTTCTCAAAAACTTTCTTTTTGTCCCTAAAATTTGAACGGAAATTCGAGCATGACGCTGCTCTCAGAATTTCCTCAAATTGAGTCATGCCACATAATTTCAGTCACATGGTCATTTTCATGGAACTTCTCATTGCCACAACTTTCTAGTTCACATGAGCATATTTCTCAATTTCATTCATATCTTGAACATTATGCATCTCAAACACAACATTTCATCAAATTATGCATATAAAGTTTCATGCTCAAGGAACTAACATAATCACATCATCATAAGTGTGTAAAGGTTCATCATCATAATCATCTCTCTAGTCCACCTATCTCAAGTATCTTATGCTTTGCCCCTTTCGGGCTTTAAATTTGTATTTGCATTATTATTACCCTTCAAGGGGTTGGCACTTAAACTTTTCCTCTAAGATTTGAACTCACCAAGATTCCACTCAGCACTCAACATAAAAGGAGGAAATCTATCGTTTGCTAAGGGGCTCTAGAATCTCCATTCGCGAACCCTTGAATATCCATCTTCGCCTGAGCTCCATAATTAATTCAGATCAATTATGAGGGATTCCTAGGCATGTTCTCTAAGTTATAAACCACTTAGATCTCTTATCATCATCTTATACTTAGAAATTAGCACCTAATCATTATGTAAAGGGATATTGTACACTCTTACTAATTATGAATCATTTATCCCATGAATTAACCATTCTAGAACAGATTTGCACTTCTTTGTATTAAGGTGTTCTGAGTCTCATATCATCCCTTTAGTTACTTATTCTTACTAGCTTCTCTAAATCGATCCTTGCTTCACTCAACATAATTTTACACATTTAACACCTTAGAAGGCATTATCCAGTAGCCAAACATCAAGCAAAAATCAGTGAACCCATAAGTCACATAATCTCTTTTTGGGTTGAAATGCATATAGTTGCTAGTTTCTCTTGGAATGTTCTGGAAACAAAAGGTGTCTCAGTAATTGGATTACATGTTCCTAGTAATCGATTACCAGAGCTCAATTCATTCTTGGGTTTTCAAAAACAAGGTAATCGATTACACATAATGGTAATCGATTACGTGAGTTAATCTTTGCGAAGTCAGGAACATAGGGTAATCGATTACATACGACGTAATCGATTACTCCATTAAATCTGTTTACGAAAAGTGGAGACATTGGTAATCGTACTATAATGTAATCGTAGTGTTTCAAGAAGGTCTGGGCATGAAAAGTAGTAATGATACCTACTCTGGTAATAAATTACCAATTAAAAGTATTCAAAACCCTTACTCATAATTGATTACATGGGTGGTAACTCGATTACCAGAACCTACAGGAAGTAGAGAAAACATGATTTTGACACATTCCAAACTATTTAAACCTCTTGAGACCTCATAAAACGGTTTCCAACATTTCCTGAAAATTATTCATGTATTTTCAAAATAAACCATTGTTGGTTCATACAAAAAGTTCATCATTTCTTTGAATGGAGTTTCCTTTAGGATACTTAGGGCAAGTCTTTGAGCTCTAGAGATGTTTAGGTGATGACAAAATCTAAACATGCCATGCACTTATTTTGTTCTTCATTAGAAAGTAAAGTGAGAGCATAAAATAAATATGAGATGCAACTTCATTATTATCTTAAGGATTAAGTGATGACTTGAAATATAAACATGAAATGCAAGCTTGGGAATTTAAATATGGTAATGCAAGTTCATTCATTTACTCTTGTGAAATTAGTGATAACATCAAAATAAACATGAGATGCAAAGCATAAATTTAAACATGAATGCATCTTGTTTTTGTCTTAGCTGAAGCTCTTTCAAGACTTTTAGAGGAACATAAACCTCAACCCATTATGATCATAAGGCAACTTTAGAGTTCTTAGCACCTAGATTTCAAGAGAAATCTTAAGGTTTGAACTCACCATCAAGCTTAAGGAAATGGACCCAAAGTTCATCACTTTGTTCTAAACAAAACTACAACTAGTCATATCTTTATTTTATTGCTCATAGGGCTTCAATTCTAACGCGGATTCTAAAGGACAACTTTAAGGTTGGCAAGGGTAAGCCTAGAGCTCTTTGAAATCATGAGATTAACTTTCTTAACAAAACTTTCGTGATCTACTAGACATATTTTACAAACTTTGTTCAAATCCATAAAGGAAAACTTGAAAATCCTTAAAGGAAAGAGGAAGAGGAAAAACGGAACTTAAGCCAAGAAAAAGGAAGGAATCCCAAGCATGTATGGTCCAGACCAAGTTGTTTGAGCTTTAGAGGTTTCTCACATGACAACAACAAATCATTATCTTGAAACCTCATAATAGACTCACATTCTTTTTGTAGAAGGGCCTTTTGGGAAAGAGAGAAGAGGAAGGAAAAGGAGTTTGAAACCAAGAGAAAACTAGAACTTTCTTAAGAACACAAACAAAATCATTAAACTTAACCCCTACCTTAAGAAGTCTTGAAGAGATGAAGAAAGCTTTGTTTCTGGATGGAAGGAGAAGGGAAATCCTTTTGGAGTCTTTGAGGGAGAAATGAGCCAAGTTGAGGGAATTTGAGAGGAATAGAGAAATTTGCAAGAAGTGTGAACTTACAAGTGAACCAAAGTGTGAACAAGGTTCATCAAGGCTGGTATTTATTCAAAAAAATGAGACATGTTGGCTGATTTGGGGAGGGAATAGCTGATGACTTTTCAAGGTCAAGGGAGGAGGAAAATTTCTCTTAAAAGCATGGGCTTAGGCATGGCAAGCATGGTTGGAAGCATAGGCAAGGTATGGCCTAAGGCATGGAACTTGAGTGCATCACAACTCAACATGTGGCACCATTTTGGAGACGGATTTTGGCATCCTCATCAGCCAAGGGAAGGGATTTTTGTTCATGTAATTGTGGTTTAAGGATGTGTTTAAGTGTTTCTATGATAAGGCTTTTTGATTAGGAGTTTGTAAGCAAGCGTTTAGGTGAGAAAATGGTTAGTGAAGATTGTGGTTCAAGACTTGATTAGGAGATGATCTTCTCAGATTAGTAATTTAAAATAATTCTTTGGTCAAATGAGGTATGGCTCAATTAAGCTTAATTTAAGGAAGAGAGAAAACACTATTAAAGATTCCATGACTAGCAATCTTGAAATTTAAAGAATACCATTAAGTTTATCTAAGCAATCTTAGTTCTAATTAACCTTAATAATATTTGACTCTAATTAATCTCGAAATAAATTAATCTCGATTAAGCCTAATATTGTCAGGTTCGCTAGAATGCTTCATTAGGCGCACTGTTACATCTTCTCAGGGCAAAATGGTAATTTACACTAAAACTGCACTGAACCTGAGCCAAACTAAAACATCAAACATTGCTCATAAACATCATTCTAATTTCCTGGAAAAACTTCAAGGGCTGAGACGCATCTTTCCAGTATGGTAGGGGGATTTTTGGTCATTTTGACGGAAGTTTGAGACGAGGTCCCTCCTGAATATCATTCATGACGGCATAATCCCCTTCGAAACATCGAGTTGACCCATGAGGGTTGGGCGGGCAGATTATTCCTCGAATTTCGGGTAGAAATG